>WBMV01001660.1:15799-26449 GCA_013396655.1 Campylorhamphus procurvoides | reverse complement strand
CCCGCTCCCGCCACGACCCCGGCCCCGGCCCCGCGGGCGGAGGCGGGCCAAGCAGTCTCGCCCTCACTCACCCTGCGCGCCCCTTCCCAGGCCAGCCCGCAGTAGCGCCGGGCGCTGTCCCGCAGCTCCGGCCACATCCCGCCGGTGCCGGTGTCCGCCTCCGTGCCGGTGCCCGCCGCCATCTTCCCCTTCCGGCCCGCCGCCTGACAACGGCGCGTACCACTGCCCCAGGACGGNAGAACGGGTTTGGCCGTAACAGTGACTGTCTGGGAGCACCGCAGTCCAGTCTGGGTCATGAGAAACAAAGCCCTGCAGTTTTCATCATCCTCGGCTGCAGTTTAACCATGTTCTGTGTAAGTACACAGGAAATCAGGAACAAATTTACGTGGTTCTTAAACTTCAGTTACCCAGTCCAAACGAGGTTAAACCAAGGCACCAAAATCAATTGTTTACCATAGAGCACTTTACCTGACACTACTCTTTTGTTTAGACACCATCTGCCTTTTCTCTCTGTCAGTGTTTCGTGTGCAATTATGTCCATTAAGGTCCACCTTCACTCTGCCCTGTGTTTTGATATTTAAGACATCTCCATAGCAATAATAACCCCAATTTATATTTTATATATTCGCTTAAAAAAGTATTTTTCATGCAAACTAGGGGAGTATTTGGGAATCAGCTATTTGAAAATTTATTTAAAAGACAATGGAAGTATTCTGGTTATTTTAGTCATCCTAACCCAAACTCTTAAGTCCAAGCAAATTTAATCAGTACTGTCATGGGAACTAGAAAGAACTGTTATTTTCATTAAAAACCACAAAAAACACACACAAAAATTTAAAAACACTGAGGTATTTCCTGGCTCTTTGAAAAAAGAAAAAAACACCAAAAAACCCCCTCACACATTAAGTTCATATGATTCTGCACTGCAAATAACAGAGACAGATGAGCAGCAGCTGACCTGACATTTTGTGCTATCTTTGTCTCATTTGGCATCAGATAACCCTGGGAGCAAGGAAACTGCAGAGGGTTTATTTAAAAGCATTTTTTCTTTTTTTCCTCTTTTTGTAGGAACTTCATTGTTGAACATAACCCGTAACTGGCTTAATTTTGCACTCATGTCAATGCTGTATCACAGAAAGAATTCTTACCTTTTTGATAACACCCATCACTGCTGACAATACAGATTTCAGCGACTCCCTGATCTCCAGAGCACTCAAGCACAGAAGTATCTGATATATCCAACCTCCTTCTGGTTTGATCATAAGGGAAAAAAAGAAGGTTTTACATTAAAATTGTTGGTTTCATATAATTCCAACTGGGTTTTAGTGGTATTTTTTTTTTAATATTGCGAATTTATTTTTCTTAAAATTCAGAAACTTAACACTTACCATTACTTGGAACATAGTTCTGGATGGCATCCAAGGAAGGGTTTTTGATATCAAATGTGGAGTCAGCTACTGAACTATCCATTTTTACTTCAGATTTTACTGATGCAATGGCTGTTGTTTTTGAACCTTGGTCAGTGTCATGTTCACTGTCTACAGCTACATTCATTTCATGTTCCTTCTCTGGTGATTCTTCTAGTAGCTTTCTTCTGCCTATTCCTGCAAATAATTGTGAAGGGAAATTATGGTTATTTTCAAAGGATTCAACTTACACACGCATACTCCTATAAGATACTAACCTCTTTAGAGATTTTCATTTTTTTAATTTTTATTTTTCTCAAAGCCAAACACTAGAGTACACACTAGAGTAAATTTGCTACAGATTTATGATTTAAGAAATTATTTAAGAAATACTGTTCAAATAGCGATCTCAGAGTTTGGAGGATAGAGCTTTTAGTGAAGCTTATGTTATAGTAAAGTAGTTCAACTTACTCTTCAGGTTTTGATAGATAGCCTATAAATTCCCTGGTCAGGGTTACTAGATACCTTTCTTATATCCAAAAACAAGAGGGGCAAGCTTTAGAAGGAGAACGATTAAAAAATGCCATGTAGGATTAAAGATTAATGAATTTCCACAAATTAACAACCTTCATTGCATAATACAAGGAACTACAGGCATGTTCATGCAGAAGTATGACTGAAAGCATTGGCTGCCTCAGTTTTAGTGATTTGGCATAAATTACCTGAAACCAATAAAATACCACTTGAAAAAAAATGCACACTTTGTTTACCCATGAAGAAAAAAAAATAAAATTACAAACTGTTTAATTTAACTCTATGTTTCAAGACACTAGGCCAAAGATACGCATCATAAATAGTCCAGTAGTCAAAATTCATGACAAGTAATTGGCTCTTAAACTGATACCATTATATTAACTCAACCTGTATTATCAGGTCCTCAAAATATCATAAATCAGACATTAACTAGAATGAGTTAGGCTCACTATCTTTTCATTTTAAGTCACCAGAAAGAGACAGCGTTGTATCTGTTGCACTTTTTTTCTGCAAACAAAGGATAGTTTGTTCTTGCTAAATCACTGATAGTGAGACATTAGCCTAGTAACTTTAGCTGCAGTTTAGAAAGCATGCTTAATTGTATAGCAGACAAAAGCTCTGCCCGCTCTAGAAGAACATTCCTTTTTTTCCATATGTTTTCTCTGCCCAGTGTCAAAATTGTGTCCCTTTTGTGCAGAGACAATGACCTGTTCCCTCTGCAAAGTTTTATCTTTAGTTGACTAAGCTGTGATATTACGATGAATCTTTTCAAATTGCTGGTTTGCTTCTCTCGCAGAGATGTTCTAAGAGTTGCTTAACATCTTGTTTTAACCTTAGACAAAATTGTTGGAGTGTAATTAATGGATTTGGTAAATATGTGTATCTTACAACATTTGCCTGGTTTTGCTTGTTTTCTGGGACGTGAACTCTCTCTGCCCTACTGTTATTTTGTCAATTTCCTTTTTCCCCCAGTTTTTTTTCTAAAATGCCAAGCTGTCCTCCAAATTTTTTTGCATGATTTCTAAATGGATTTCATAATTTTCTGCACCTTCTCCACATTCAGTAGTAAATTTTCTTGTTCAGATTCCTTTTCTCTGAACTCCATCTCGTTCTGTGCAATATTTAAAAATACTAGTCCTAGTGTCACTTCTATTTTCATTTGCTTTTTTTTGACAAAACTTAGACTTTTTTTGACAGGCTTAGTTATTAGTTTTACTAAATATACTTGCAAAGAACCCTGCTGGTCTCATAAAATTACTACTGGAACCCTTTCTGCTAGAATATAATTGCCATTATTTATATTTCTGGACTTCTACTCTCTGATTTTCAGATTGTTTTTTTCCTTTTCCTCTCCTAATTAGTAGTAGTAGCAGCAGCAATTTTTTTTCAGTATTATGCAGCCTTTTGGTTACAACATTATCTTATTTTTCAACATATACTCTGTCAGCCAGGTTTGTGAGCAATCCCAGCTTGTCAGGATTTAATTAATTTTTTTTTTTTAGTAGTAGCAGTCTGGCTTTCTATTTTGAAGGTTTTAGGAGATATTTGCTGTCTATTTTTTTTTCTTTAAAAATGTCTTCTATTTTAGAGGGCTTCTGGGGTAAAAGTTCACACTTGGTCAGACTAATATCACATGACTTTTGCTGCTATTTTCAGTAAATTTTCTTTATAAATACTCTTTTGGACTTGGATTCAGCTGAAGACTTTGGTATTACTTTGCCTTTTGAAGTAGTGTTTAAGGATGCCTTCCAAAACTCAGATTTATTTTCTATGATTTTGTAACTTGCACTATCATAATGGCTTGAATCAATGGGCTTAAATCTGAGGATGCAGAAGAATATTTTCTTTTATGATGTCACAGGTGATTTTTATATTTCTTTCTAAGATTGGGATTAAGACTATCCATTTTCTGGTACCAGAAGCTTATGCTGGGAGTACGAATCTTCCTGTGTTACTCCTGCTTCACTTTTCTGATGATGTTGCATGTTTAGAGGAAATTATTCAATTTATTGCTTCTCTCTGACAAGCTATCAGTAAGAACATCACGAGCTGTCCAATCTTCTACTAGTCTGATCGATTTTGTTGTAGTTTTTTTCCTCCATTGCCCTGTTTGTCACTGCCAGCTGAAGAGAAAGATCATTCTCTTTGGAGGTATCCACACTACTGTTACCTGATTCTTTATGTTTAACCTTCTATTTTGAAGTGCCTTCAGTTTCTTTTCCCTGTGGTATTTTATCAGGGCTTTACTGAGGCCTTTTTTAATTATGGAAGCTTAGTTCTTCTCTCTAAGCAGTTTTTACCTTCCCTTCTGAAACTCCACAGGTCTTTGAAACGGCCAGTTTCTTCAGAAGTTTTGGTACCTGTTAAACCAAAGCCACTAGATGAGGGGTGAGGAGAGAAAGGTTGGTCTGGAGTCAGTTCTTGGAATTCCCCAGATTTCTGATTATGTTCATTATTAAAAATATCCTGTCTGAAATCTTTGATGTTATTTTCATAAAAGCCCGGTGGGTCATTTTTATTCTCTGGTTTGTGAATTTTCTCTCTTACATTGCTATGCATTTTGAAATGGCTTTTGGATGCTGAATTTTGTTCTGCATCGCAAACTTTGACTGGTTTCTTTTTCTCATGTGTTTCCAGACTAAGACGTGGTTCACTGTCACATGGCGTCTGCTTCATGCCCAGATGATTATTTGCAGTTCCTGGTAGTTCCCCACAATTCTGCACTTGCTTTTCTTTGGCTGTTGAACTCTGAATCTTCAGTATATCTACGAAATGACTAAAAGGGAAGAAATGGCTCTGTTCTTCAGATATGTCAGGCTTTTCTTTGGTATGTTTTATGTCTGAGGGATCATAATTTGGAGGTAGGCTAGGAGAAGAAGAAATCTGATCTGATATAATTGATTCATGTCCCTGTTGATTATCATGTATGTCCGTATTATAATTAATAAAACTCTTATAGATATTTGTATACCAACCTGACTGGCCATGTCTGCTTTCTGACTCCTGATTTCTTTTTTCCGCTTCAGTGTTTTTCAGTAGTTGGCTTTCTAATACCAAGCCTTCTTCTGAACTGTGAGGTTCAATTAGCTTTTCTTTATCACATGTTAGCATATCAAAAGATGATTCTGTGCGATTTGAGGTGCTTTTGGTGTCATTAGGAGTATGTACACTTTCTGGTATCTCCCCAGGATTTGGCCTGTTACTGTGTGAATCTATTATTTCTTGTGCATAATTCTCTTTATCTTCATCTGTCACTGCTTTAGCTGACTCCTGTGATTCTTCATCCATGTGTGATTCTTTCTGGTCTAAAGTCTCTTCTTCATTCTTATTTGCTTCATCCTTTGTTTCTCCACTTTCATGGTCCTCTGTAGCAATTGTATCTTCCTCAGCATGGCCAAAATTAAGAACATCACTTAAACCCAAATTAAACCAATTTGATTTGGATTCTTGGCTTTCACTCTTTTCTTCTGACAGTAACTCTGTGTCTGATGTTTTCTGTTCAGTATTGGAATGCTCAGGCACACCAGAAACATCATGGATTTGTAGATCATTTTTTTCTGATGCCAAATCTACATTTTCATTCTCTTCACCAAAATACAGAAAGTTTGTCAGTCCACCTTGAAACCAACCAGGTACTGGGGGTTGTTGTTCCTCCTTATCTTGTGTCTCCTGTAAGTAATTTTCATCTTTTCCCACTATTTTTCTGTCTTGTTTATTTTCTTCTAAATATTCGGTAATGACGTTTAAAGGCTCTTCATCATTTTTACTTTCTGTGGTAAACCATCCTGAAATCCAGCTAGACTGAGTTTGAGGTTCTAGTGGGAGACTGTTTTGCATTTGTGGCTCTTTAATATCATCTCTTCTAGCCAACTTTTCTTTTGCAGGCTCCTGAATGTGAGATTCCTCAGAATCATTTTCAGAAACCCATTCAATTCTTTCTTCATTTTGTATGGAGTCTTTTGTATAATTTAAGGGATCATTTTCGTGCAGCTTTGGTTCTGCATCAGACAATGAGTGTTCACTTTCTTTGTTGTGATCATATAATGTGGTGTCTTCATTTTCAAAAACATTCTTATCTTCATGAAGACAAAGGAAATCAGTTTCCTAAAAGAATAATATTAACTTTTTTAAATGTTTTAATGTGTAATATTCTATAGTACTGTGTAGCACAGCAATGTATATTCTCATTCTTTCTGTGTATTATAACTTTACACAAAGAACTATAACTAATTATATTATTCCTAAGGGTTCTATATCATTAATTATATAAAAATTTTAGAGGAAAATAAACATGCAAATGGAGCAATTGCTAAAATATGTTTTGAATTATCTGAAATAAAATATGCACCAACATTTGAATTTCTACTGGATATATTGCTGTAAACTACATTGGAAAATCTGGTGATGTTAGTTTACCTTAGCGAGCACTTCAACTTCTTCTCCAATAAAAACTTCCTCAACCTTCACAGTATCTCTTGGGAAATATCCAAAATCCTTTCCTTTCTGTAAAAAATATAAAAGGAATGAGAGCATTTAAATTTCAGTGATAAATATGTTAGGTGCTTGCATATGTGCTAGAAAAGTATGGAGGAACAATAAGTTTATAGAACTGCCCCCAACCCTTCATTCTGTTTCGTCAGAAGATTGATTGGTTTATTTTTCCTTCACAGAAATGTTCCATGTGCCATTTCAGAAAGCAAGGGGAAGTATATTACTCCATACTATTATTTTGTGTATTATGTTTATAAATGTGTGTTTGTGCAGGCCCAAGGTAGTAGCCCTAAAACTCTTTCATCTGAAGACAGTGTTGTGTGCACAGATGGTCACAACCAGCTCCTGCTAAAACTGGCTGCAAATTTCCCCTTGTCTCAAGTGGGAGAAAAGTCATGCCTTAATAACTAATGACCCATAATAAGTTACAAGAAAAGTAGGATATGACATTCAAGTACAAGCAACTGCAGAGAAAATGGCCATGAAGATGGCAACCCTGCAGAAAAGAAGTTAACGGTAATGTCCAAAAGAATCAAGTAAAGGTCTTGGCCAAGAAACCAACCACTAGCCTTACACTGAGTCATTGCAGATAGCCTTTAATGGAGGAATACATCTTGGAAAACAAAGAATAGTGAGGCACCTGCAAAGATATTCCCGAATGAGAAAAATGAAGACAGAATTTCACTGTTAAACAATAAATGTGACAGATTGTTTACAAAAAAAAAAAAAGGTTCACCACTATGTTCTAAAGCACTTACACAGTTTTACTAGCAGTAAAACTTGATTTGGATCAATGCATCTATTCCTCCTTAAATGGCTGTTCTATGTTGTCAATTGTTCCCAATCATTAAATATGCATTATAACTTCTCTGGGAACTTTCCTTAAGCACTGAACTGTGAAGTCGGATCCCAATTACCTGCAGACCTACAAGTAGGAACCTGACCAGATAGACGTGTTTTTAAGGGAACCAGATGAAATCATTACAGCCAAGTGAAAAGATGGAGACAGAAAACTTGTATTCTGATCTTGACTTTGTTTCTCCGTGAGTGACCTTTGTCAAGAGTTGATTTTCCCTTTCTATGTAAAGATAACAATGACCCAATCTCCCAAATACTGTATTGATCTATGACTGGTTAATGTTACAAAAGAGATGGAAGATCCTTAAAAGCAAACAGATTGCAGTTATGCTATTGTTACACTATCTAAAATATTTATAGGGAAAGTCTTTCAGATTTGAAGTACTTACACTTCCTGTCCACAAGTTTTCATTTTCCCTAGAAAGTTTGGAGTATACCATTATCTCTTCCCCTGTTTTGAAGTTAAGATACCGGCAGTCAGGCCCTAAATAGTCTGTAATGGCTTGAACTCGGCTCATTGCCTCTGGAATAATATGTAGAAAAAAAAAGAAACAATTAAGTATAGCAGCCATTTTGTCTGAAGACAGGTTACTGAAGATGTCTAATATATATATCAAATGCTGGTGTATAACAAATATTTTAATGTATGTGCTTTGTTATGTTATCATCAAGTGGAAAGCAACTAATACAAAAAGCAGCCCTATCCTGTTTTCTTGCCTATTTACTGCAGACATCAAAGGTGAAAAGCTCTTCTCTATTCTCTATTTCCTATTTTCTAGTGTTTGTTCAGTCAAGGTTTCAATGCTTAAATGTTTATGCAGAATTAGCAAATTCAACTCCTAAAGCCAGATCTAAATACCCCAAAAATATTTGCCAGACATATTTATAATTTTATATTTTAGAAATTCTAAGTTAAATCTAGTACTATTTCAGGGATTTTGTCCTCTGCTTTGCATACATTTATCTTATTAATAAAATAAGTAAATTTAAGCAATATAAACCTTAACATGATGTTAAGACCAAAGTTTTCAATTCAGTTTGAATTACCTTAGATTTTCTTTGTCTCCACCATTGTCTACCCACAGAAACCACTACTGATGTATTCTGGTTAGTTTGGAGCCCATTCCACATGCTGTTCTACAAAGATAGACAGCTCTCTACATCCAGAACCCATTGAAATTGATATGGCTCCACAAAAAAATAAAAATCCATCAGCAGAGGAAATCTAAGGTCTCTTCCACTTCAGGAAAAGCTATCCACATTGAAAATGCAACACTTAAGGCTACCAAACCAATGGAAACAGCTTCAAAACAGCTTCAACTATGATTATGACAGGTTTTACAATGGCAATCAATGAATAATAAATGAGACATTATTTGTCACTGCCCACTTGTGATTCAGTGTCTCTGCCTCCTGCAAAGCTATTTGGTCCTCAGAAACTACATAACTGGTTACAGCACTTACTTCACATAGAAGAAACAAAAATAAGTAAAGAGGATATATTAACAGAGTGTTTTATAAGAAGGATTACAGGAAAAATCCCAAACCAACAGTTTGCCTACAGTAGGAAAAAAAGAGTTTTGTAAAATAGGCTATGAATGTACTATAAACACATGATAAAAAATCTTCTGTCTCAGTTTAAAGCCTACTGCTTTTATTTTATTTATATTTTCTTTTTTAGTTTTATTTTGTACCTGAAAAAATAAGTTAGAAATACTTTAAAGCTGTCTTGTACTGCCCATTTTGGGGAAAACTAGCTGAGAAAAACTAGCTATTCAACAATATTTTTACTGAACTTTGATCTATATATCCTTTCACAACAATTCAGCAAGTTTTTCTTTTTCTGTTTAAAATTTTAATCCTACTGCTTATAAACTTGCTATATTTACAACAAGCATTTGCTATGGCTACTCATTTTCAGTCTGTTTCATTGCTAATTTTGACATTATGGTTCATGATAGCTGCATACACACCACAAACTCCTTTTGAAAAATCCCGAATTTTTACTTACTCTCACATTCCGGATCACCACACTTCTTCCATTCTGAAAGTACCTTTGTACTCTGCACACTTGCTGAAAATGAAATTAGTAACAACAGAATTCTCTGATCCAAGATCCTTGACATTTTAGAATAAATCCAGAAGCCACTGAAACTGTGGAAACTGCATAGATGTGTGGTTAGCAAGAATATTCTACATTATTTTTCTTAGACTAACAAACCATTGCAAGTCAACTTACAATCCTTTTTTCCCTCTCTCATCAGCTTAAACAGAAGTGCACTATGATAACCTGCTAACAATCTGCAGAGTCAGGAATCCTGATTATACACATGCATTAATAATTAACTATGTTCTGATAGCTAGGTTGATGTTTTGCATACAAAGAAACTAGTTGTGGTCACGTCAAAAATTTAGCCTCTGTCAGATAGGTTCTCCTGAGTTAGTAGAAAATTGTGCTTGGGGAAATTCAACAGGAGTTGTATATTATGATTTTTTCTGGATTATGAATTAATTTTTAATGTATATCTTCCATCTGATTTTAAGATGGTGTGGGATGATGACCAAGAAGCCAGGCAAGAGCTAAGACAACCTACACCATGTATCTTCTACACTATCTTTGCAGATGGAGTTCTCCATAGCTGACGTCAAGAAAGGATGAGTTGGCCAAAGGAGGAGGTCCTGTTTGGGCTCCAAAGAACTGAACAGAACCAAGTCACATGACCAGAGCTTTGAAGGACATCATGGCCAAAAAGTAACTTTTGCCTGATTAAGGGTTATTTAAATATTAAAATACATATCCTGCATATGCTAATAAGGATAATGAAATACCTGTTACCACATACATGACTGTATTACTCAACTTTTACCTAGATTATGCTACATGTAAAGAAGGAGGAGAAAAAGACTGCGCTGTATATAGGGAAGGCAGAACTTTCATGTAGTTAGGAGGAAGGCCCAAAAAGATCTTGGGGTCACTTGATGGATTATTCTCCTGTCCCTCTTCACAAGCAGGGATGCCTGCATGGTAGGCTTCTGCGTAGGATTATTAACCACTAGGCTAACACAGTATTATTATTATTCTTAGAGCTCTATCACAGCTAGTGACTTTATCAACAGCAATTCCAAAGCTGTGTTTCTGTTGTTTCGATAAACAGTACTATGTATGAATCCAGGGCAGTAAAGGCTCATATTGAGCACAACTGGACCCGTAGTTTTGGTGTGGTAAATTGCACTATTTGTGTATCTATGCTTGTGAAAGTTCTTACTGAACATGACCAGACCTCTACTGCCAAGTTCATTATGGTCAATAATTAAGCCCAGATGCATCCAGACCCTCTGATCACTAAGGACCGGTTGGAAT
>WBMV01001660.1:0-15761 GCA_013396655.1 Campylorhamphus procurvoides | reverse complement strand
GGGGGCAAATTATTTTCTGCCAAATTTCTCTACTCGTAACAGATGAACTATCAGTTTTATACTTATATTGACTTGCATCATTGCTAATATTGCTACTGATGGTTTTCTAGCTTTTTTTTGCTTGTTGTTTAATAGACTGTATTTTGTGTGCACTGACACATTTTAGGTATTTTGTAGCTGGTCATTGGGAACTCAGAATTTTTTTTCCACATACTCTTTTGGAGCTTTCTCATGCACTAGATGCTAAGTAAAATCTTTTAGCATGGGGAGTACTTACTCAACTCCAAAGTCTTCTAAAGGTGCTTGGCAGTTTACAGGTTCATAAGACAACTAGAAAACCCATATGCTATTCCTGCATCATATATCACAGAGCACTAATACCAAAGCTAAGGAAATTCCATCTCCTGCTTTTTAAAGAATACCCTGTTTCTTAGCAACCTATTATCCAATATGGAGTTATAAATAATGTTTTCTCAAATACAGGTTATGCTTTAAGTAGTAATTATGCAGGGACTTGTACACTGGTTATATGAAATCTTGTAGAGAATCATAGAATACCATGCTGGAAGGGGACCTCAAGGATCATCTGGCCCAACCTTTCTTTGCAAAACTATGGTCTAGACAGGATGGTTCAGATGAATCTTAAAAGCATCCAACACTGGGGAATTCTTCCATTCGGAGATCACTCCAATGGCCAATTGTTCTCATTGTGAAAAATTTTGCTCTTCTAATTGCAATCTCCCCTGGATTAACCTGTACTCATTTGCATTTTCCATGTGACTCCTTGTAAAAAAGGGAGTCTCCTGCTTCTTTGCATTGGAAGCAAGCTTTGCTTCAAAGGGTTTACATTGTTATCCCACACTTCTTTGGTGACCCAAACACAGTATATCTTATCTACAAAAAAGGCTTCACCTTTCCTTTCCCCCACTCTTGCATGAGGGAGCCTCTTTTCCTTTCTTGATAGCATCCCAAGAATCTGCATTCCTTCCTGATCTGATCTTTGCAGTCATAGGGTTCCAAGTAGGCCTACCCCTCCTTCAGTCCTGAGTATGACTCATGCAGAATTCATTGTTTTCTCTTTCCCCAAACCTAAGCTGTATCCTACTTGCAGCAGTTTCCCTTTCCTCCTGCTCTGTAACTCAAACCTGCCAGACACTGGTGGTTAGTCTGATCTACTGAGCCAGCAAAGAGAGGCCACAAAGTGAGCCAGGGTCACGTTAACCAGCAATGGCCTGCAAACACAAACATCACAGCAGATGACATGTCCTCTGGTTGCAATCTAACACTTTGGCCCCTTCCTTTGCCACATGACCTGGTTGTCAGACAGGCCTATCCTATGACCTAGTACAGCAGCTGCCTCTGCTGTTAGGTATGCACCAGGGAGCCTTGTGCACCAAGGAAAATACACTAGAGATAAACACCACCCAGTCAATCCTAACTAGCATTAATGCTGCCCCATCCCCAGCATCAACATTCCATCCCTTGGATCTGGTGTTGCTTAGTGGCTCAGTGATTTGTGACCTTCCCTGACGTCCTCTTAAGTTCATCTGTAGGATGTGAAAGGAGAGAAATGGAATGCCAAGCAGCTAAAACATGACAAATGCAGAGGAAGCTGCTAAGTTGAGAAGTAGGACAGGCTTTTTGTTTGTTTGGTTGGTTTTGGTGGGTTTTTTTCCCCATTCCCAAGTCTCTACAGGACAGATTGGTAAGAAGGAATATATAACTGTCCCTTTTTAAGCCTGGCAACATGATGCTCATTCACCTAAAAATGGAAAAGTCTGTATTCTGACACTTAAATTTACACCCTTAAGCAGGTTTGTATGGGAGAACAATCACGCCCACACCTTGACATCTGCACATTATTACTGTGTTTGTGAAAATAGTTCTGAATAGCTCTGACTTCAGTTTCCTGTGGATACCCAAACTTAGTCTCAAGTCTTTACATAGAGATAAAATAAATAGCTCATCTTAGGTACTCAGTTAAATCTGCATCTGAAATTCTCAAGTTATTCTGGGCACTGTTCACTGTGTAGCTTAGTCTCAACAACCATTCTTCAAGGCTCAAATGCTGCTCTGATCTCTGTTGTTATTTGTTCCTCTAGTAACTTCAATAATATATCAACTATTCTTTTCTTCTGGGTGCAAATCCTATACTTGCGTATGCTATACAAGCATAACTTCTAGTCACCTTTGAACTGAAGTCAAAGATTCATGGAGTTTATTATAGCTGGCTTCCAAAGGACAAAGTTGAAAGCTTTATAGCAGATAGAGGGAGACTTAATTTTGTTCTGCAGAATTGAAACAATGAACATGAGTACTATTGCACATGCAAAGACAAACTATAATACTGAAAAAGTAAGATCTATTTCCAGGAACTTTCATTAAGATGAAACTATTAACTTTTTATTTGCAATGACATCTTAGTAACTGTAACTACTGAGCTAGAAATGCAGACATCTCTTATGGCATACTATAATTCACAGAAGGACCAACTCAGAATTAGTGGTGTAATTTAAACAATCTGAGTAGCATGGCAGACTGGATGGCTCTTTTAAGACATGGCATTGTGCAAGTAAGGGAGATGTTGCATTTCCCGGACCACTCAGTATCTGCATTAATGATAAAGATCCCAAAGCAAATTGCAAGTTAGTAAGAGTTCTCCTAATACCTACTTTATAATAAGAACAGTATATACTGCTTTGGCTATACTTTTATGATAGCACCAAAGGGATCTATAGAGAATGTAGGGTTTCACTGTGTAGAATATTGCACTAATATACGGAAGAATATAGTCCATGGCAAAAGCACTTTAACAATATAGTTCTCTTGACTTAGGATGTTTGGCTAAAATATGGATCAAATTTTACATTGAATCAAATGTCATGCCAAAAAGTTTTTTAAACGAGTATCTTTAAAAAAAGTCAAAGGAAGAAAAGTAACACTAATTCAACTCTTCCATTTAGACAAATGTAAAATAGGTAACAGTCATTTGTCATCCAGACTTAAACCAACTTTTGACCTATGATAACAATTAGCAAGAAAAAACCACTCTTGCTTCCCTATTAGAAAACCAATTACAAACGTGGCAACTCACAGTGCATTTCTAGAAAATCACGGAACTTCTTTTATAATTTTGAATCTTGAGAATACATTTCCAAGCTTTGAATGCCTCACATTTTGCCATATAAGAGAATATTGTCACCTAATAAGAACTGCCTGAATAGAGGGGGGGCTGGGAAAGTCTGAAAGAGCAAAACTATATCCTCCAAAATACAGATCTCTGTACATTACTCATACACCACTGCTGCAGTATTTGATCCTATCATAATTACACATAGTCTCACAGATGGACTTCTTTGAGCAGGGAAACTAATTTTAAAGGTCTTGAACATACATAAAATGAATACTTTTGCCCCATTATACCACAGTAATTGCTATAAAATCAGCAACTGAACCTGAATCTTGAAATTATAACTGGGACCTAACCATAAGACCATTACTTTCCTGAAAAATAAAAGATGCTCTAGAAATCTATTTGCAAATCTACTGGTTTTGGAAATTAACTTTGCTGGAGGCAGGTGTTCTTTTCCACCACCACCTACTTTCTGCAGGAAAATTATGTTCAGGCTTTGTTTTAATAAAATACAAAGTTGTTCCAAGCACAAAGACATCACCTTAAGTACAGGAGCAGGAATTTGAAGGGGTATACCTTTTATGCAAACTCATGTCTTGGCTTATAGGTAATGAATAATCTGCATAAAATCTACTCTGGCAAGGACTATTAGTGGAGCATCATGTAAAAAATGCGTTCTTGAAGATTTCCAGTTTATCTGTGCATCAGGACTGAAGAAAAAGATAACAAGTACTGGTACAGAGTCAGTGCATAGCATAAAGACTAAAAAAACCAACCAACTCATCTGCTTTCTGAAGTTATAAAGCTATAGAAAGGGCCATCTGATGGAAGCACTCCACAAGACAGGCATAGAGTATACATGGTATGCTCCCTACTCACATGAAGCATTTCTACTTCAGTCTTAGAAAGAGGGAAAACTATTGTTCCTTTTCCCATTTGAGTGAAAAGAGAACAAGGTGTTTTTCTTTTGATCTCAACTCACCACTACGGGGAAGGTAAATAAAATATTTAAATAATTTCCTACCCCTATGCTATCTGCACTAAATGCTTGGAAAACACATATTCCATCAAATTTAGTCTTGAAGTTGTCAGCTATTTCCATGGTCTCATTCCTGTCCACAGCTCTGAAATTGTTTCAGGATAGAGGGGACCTTGAGGGAAAATGTAACAATTACTATGAACACTGCTGCTTTATTATGCTAATAGTATACTACTATGTTATACTATTTCTGATTGGAATATTGGCTGGAATATCTAGCTTTTAGAAAACTTCACTGTTACAAAGTTATCACACACTGTTTATGTGGCATTGAGCTGATTAGATTTAGCAATGCCAACAATTAATGGCACAGTTGAACCATGGCAGTTTCTTCTAACAAACATTAAACTATCAAATGTATCACTAAGTTTGTACTCAGCAACAAAACTCCTGTATTTTCACCATCAAAAATACATTGCTGCCTGAATATTCTATAACCTGAAACAACATAATCAATGCAATCCCTCGTTCAGCTATATATATGTTATAAATCCTGTTAATAATGCTGCTCTGAAAGTGATCAGCTTTGCATAATGACTACAGTATCAGCCATTAAAACCTCTGCAGTAAATACGCTACAGCAGTCAATCACATGAGCTCAAAATAAGAAAACTTAAAAATGCTCTATGTTAAAGAGAAAAATATAATTAATTGACAAAATAAAATGGCTTCCAAAGGCAATTTAAAATGTGAAGTTAGTTGAAACATGCAAACCAGTAACAGCTACTCAGCATAAGAGTTTGGGGTTTTTTTTGGTGAAACACTGTGGTTAACATGTTCTGTAAGGCATTTGAACTTTTGTTTGTCCTTCAAAAAAGACAGCACATTAAATGACAACACTCCTCTGAAGAGAAGGAAATATGGTTGGGAACTGCGACAAGAACTAAAAACTACTCTGTTGTAGAGAAGCAGAGGCAGATAGGATATGGACTGAAGAATCTGAGCAATTATTGAATTCAATGAGAAAGAGGAAGCCTGAGAGGTTTTCCTACTGTGTGTATTTGTGCTGAAAGAATACTCCATCCTCTGCTAGACACATTTAAGTCAGGATATTCAGCACTTCAGAACACAAAAATCTGTCACAACTCTTGAGTTCAGATGAAAAATCCAAAACCTGACACGCTCCAAACTAGAACTTTGCAAAAGTCTGCTCCATTCCAGAAAAATGAGGTATATATGGCATTTCATACACTAAAATAAGCTTACATGTCCTTTCCATACTGAAATTCTTCTAGGACTTCTTGGTCTGCAGTTTGGCATATGAGATAATAGAAGTCTCTTCCTGTCAAGACAATACAGATTATAGCTGTGTTTCATACTCAGTTAATAGACAATTAAATAAAGCCTTTAAGAATAATTTTGGGTAGAGAGTTTATAAGGTACAGTCACCTGCAATTACAATTCATGCTTTAAATGTAGAAAGACTAAGGTAATTCACCTGTTAAAAGATCATAGGCATCAAGAGAGTAGTCTACAAAGCCACATTTATTTGCACATGTACAGAACAAAGCAACAGATGTTATTGTTTTCCATACAAAATTATATAAAAACAGTATTCACCTTCATAGATAACACCATACCACTTTAAGTTTTATTAAATACATTCAGAAAGCATTCTTGCACGCACACAACATTAGTATTAGGTAGTCCCAGGTAACTCCAACACTGCAATGTAATTATTCCTAGTGGTATGAAGGGATCATAGATTAGTCTGGAACTAAAATAAAAAGAACTCTGGTTGAGGAGCAAGCTGAAGTCTTTCCTCCACTGGCCACCAAAGCAAGGATCATCACTGAACAGATTAACTGTCTCCAGAACATAGATGTAAATACTACCAAAGCACCTGCAGAAGGCAGATAAGAATGGTTTTCCCGACTGACTTGAGCTATCTTAGCCAGTGTAAACATTTTCATTGAACCACTGCTTGCCTACAGATAGGAAAGTTTTATAAAACTGGAATATAGAATTGACTAAGCGCTTGCGATTACAGAAGAAAGCGAAAAGTATAGATCCAAATCAATTCCTTTCCCTTCCTATCCAGCACTGAAGAGATTATTTGCTGTACTAGGTCTTAAAATTCCCATTCTTGCAAGGAATAGAGGGGAAAGGCAAAATTTTACATTTCCTGCAATATTGCCTCCCTACATATGATCTAAAAAGGGGAATTTAATTGTCAACAGGACATCTCAATTTATTTAAAATGCACATTTATTTCTACAAAAAAAAAGTGTATGATACAGAAGAAATGCTCACACCTACTTAAAGGTTTACCTATTAAAATATACAGGAGATCTTAATGAGTACAGGATATTTAAAAAAAAGATGCAAAGGAGTGTTAATCTTTTATTTTTACATTTTCAGGAACTCCACATAATTTTGGTAAGTAACCTTTTACAAAATTATGTAAAAAGTACAAGAATGCCTGGTAAACAGTCTGCATTTTTCCAAAAGATTTTTTTACAGCATGCAATTCTTAAGGCAGCCTTCTCTTCCTCCTTAAAAGGAATCCTTTCACTCAAATAATCTTCTGCTGCAAAGATTAGGCTAAGGAAGCTTGGTCTCTTCTGTTAACGCCTTTTGTCTTTCCTGTCTGATTTACGGTCTCTTTCACTCCGTGAAGTTCTCTTGCCTGACCGACTACTTTCTGATATAGACCTCTTTCTGTCAGACCTTGAACTTTTATCCTTTGAGCTTTTGGTATCTCTACTCCCACCTTTTGAGGACTTGTGACTTCTATCTACTCCTGAAGCATCCCTTCGTTTCCTGTCCGTGCTCCGTCTGCGTTTTCTATCTCTGTTATGCCCTCTTCCTCTGCTTCGACTTCTACTTTCACTACTGCTAGAGCTACTGCTGCTACTGTCCCTACTAGTACTTCCACTTGTAGTGCTGCTGCTGGTAGAGCTACTCCGACTGGTACTGCTGCCAGTGCTGGAACTACTCGCACTAGTAGTACTGCTTGAAGTACTACTGCTACTACTGCTGCTGCTACGGCTGCCCTTACCAGTTTTGTTCCCTGCCCTACCCCTGCTTCTACTTCTAGTCTTACTCTTACTTTCTACACTCAGTGTTTGATTCTGCTCTGCCTGTGCTTCAACCACCTTTATAGACACCACAACATTTTCATCCTTATCTGTCTGGGGCTCTGTATCCTGAGTGGACTGAGACAACTGAGGTGATTGTGGTAGTGGCACAGACTGTGGCTGAGATAGAGACTCAGCCACAGGTTCTGTGTGAGCTTCAGGAGCTTTCTCCTGTCTTTCTTCAAGTTCAGCTTTATTTTCTGTTTTGATACCTTTCTCCTTTTTGGGAGAAGAAACATTACACACTTTTTCTGGCTGAGCATCACACTCTGTTTCTGGCTCTATTTCTTTGCCATTTTCATTTTCTACAGGTTCTACACTATCTGTCTCATTCATTTCAGCCACATCCTGGTCATTATCGACTGGCTGAATGTTTTCACTTTCCTCTTTTAAAACTGTGACCTCCTCATGCTGACCATCCTGTTGCTTATCATTCTCCCTCACCTCAGTAGTCTCCTCTACTTTTATCTCCACATCATGTTTCTGTTCATCCTCTTCCTGTTCTTTCTCTGCATCACTATGCCCTGAACCTGAACCTATTTTTCCCTTTTCCTCCCCTACCTCCTCCATTTCTACATCATTGTGCTGATTACCTGTCTCCATCTCTTCCACCTGCTGAGCCACCTTACCCTCTTCCTGCTCCTTGTTCTGTTCTTCCTTCTTTTCTTCATTCTGCACCTCCTGCTGTTCTTTTTCCTTCATAGATTGTCTTCTGGGCCTGGCCTCCATTTTGTTAATCTGCTCTGCAAATTCATTTCGCCTGCTTTCAAAGAGTGCTAGGGAATAAATGCATAAATAATAGTTAAGATAACTGACAGACACCGAAGTCTATTTTCCCTTTAATTATGAGCTATTAAGTTATCAAATTAACTTATAAATACTGCATCCTTATTCGTTCTGAAGTTGGAAGCCATTCATGCATAATGAAAGACTGCTAGTTACCTTAAGAAAACAAAGCAAAGAGAGTAAGCTCAGTGGAGTATCGGAACAAATGTATCTGGAGCATCAGAACATAAAGCCCTAAATCTAAGCTAATAAAAAGAGGTTTTGACTTCATTAATATCAATCCAATCAACAGTGCATCAAAATAATCTTATTTTCCTGGTATTTACTATTACAAGATTATACTTCGTAAGGTAAACAAGAGACAGTAAAAATCAGCAAAAAGCTGGTTAGGTATTAAGAAAGCTAGAAGTTATTCAGACAGGTGAGCTAGCTCCTCTTATTTCCCCAACCCCATGCAATGAAGAAAAGCTCCTAAGAAAAAACAACAAAACCAATACATTCTTAGTTTAATAAGAAAAGGACAGCAGGACTACCATCAACCAGAGTGTTTTAAATTGTTTTCCAAAAGAAAAATATAGTCATCCTGTGAAACAGAAATTAACACACACTGAGATAAAAAAAATGCAAACAAACATCATACAGTTCCACTGCTGTGCTTAAAAAACCACTTTGCAAATGCTTTGTAAAAACTTGCATTTCCTTGGGTCTCCAGTCCACAGAATCTGCCTTTTCAAAAACTAAGCTGCTGCACTGGCATACATCTGGGTACTAAAGCTAATAAAAAGGACTACATTTTAAACACATACCTCTAAGATTACGCATACACATCTTTTCACTTCTTGTAAGAGAATCAAATCACATCCAATATAAAAATAAGTCACTGAAAGAGTAACGTTCACTTATGATGAACATCTGTGTAAGAACATATAGTTTGTCCTAAGCATGAAATTAATGTATTTAAGCAAAGACTTCAAAGAAATTTGAACAGCAAACAAAGCGAGTCAAGAACAGGAGCCTCTGTATCAAAGATCACATACCATTCATCTTTTTCTGTGACTCTTCCATCAGCTTCTGTGTAGCAGGACACATTCTGCCAGGTATGTAGAACAAATGTGGTTTTGTCTTTGTTCGTATGTATTTAATTATTTTAGCATTATGTTCATTCCATTCTTCTTGCTGAAAAATTAAAGTAAATAACCTTGAGATACGGAAGAATAGCTTGAAAAAGAGAAAGATCAAGAACAAAACTAAAACTCACCAACTGAGCAAGCTCAACCTTTTGCTCCAGTAACCGCAGCTCTGTCTGTTTAGCACGTCTTTCTTCAAACAATTCTCGCCTCTCATTTTCAACTTGTTTTCTTTCTTCCTCAGCCTGCACTTCAAGTTTTTGTTCAATTTCTTGTCGTCTCTTTTGCTAAGATAAATAAAGAAATATGTTAGTTTTTTTCTACATCAAGAAAGTGTTCTAGTTCAGTCCACTTAAATTTTTGTTTATTTGCACCATTAAAGGCATTCCTAAAAACATGAAGAGCATCATGGCTTGCTGGCACCTAATTTTTTGTTGGTTTAACTATATAATTATCTGGGCCTATGAATTTCTGTCTACTTTTCTACAATTCAGTTTGGATTTTAATTTTCAATATAAGCTGAGATGAGCTCAGTTGCATAGAGCCTGGTGTCAATAATGCCAAGGTCATGGATTCAATCCCTGTATGGGCCATTCCCTGAAGAGCTGGACTTGATAATCCTTGTGAGTCCCTTCCAGCTCAGAATATTCTGTGATCTTCAACAAATTGTTTTTTTTTTTTGTTTGTTTGTTTTCGTTTTTTTCCAATGGCAATGTTTTTTACCTGAAATAAATGTATTTCAGGTATCAGGGAAACCAGGTAGATTTCCCATCTGGGAGAGAAAAAAGTGGACTCCCCCAGAAACAAATGAAGAACTGTAGACTGGTGTCTGTGACCAGCAAAACAAATTAGTTTGTATATACTTCTGATATATTAATTGCTAATCAGATATATTACTATGATCCAGGAATGTCCTGTTTGTATGCCCTAGACTGCCATATGTTCAGACTGTACAACAGCTGTCTAATAAACCCGCAGAATTTAGTCCCTGGACAACAAAATAGCTGTGTCATAAAACTCCTCAAGCCTCTACTTCAATTTATAGCAAGTTTATATGTACAAAGAGAAAAGTACATATGCTGAGAAAAATGTTGCAAAGAGCAGTAACTCCTCAAAGTCTCTTTGTGAAAACACATACTACTATAAATCAGACAAAGACTCCATGTTTCTAGACTATCCTAATCCGTAGTTTCCTGTACTTAAGCAAGCAGGCTAAAGTGAACCTTGGTCTTATGTGCCACATGACAAGTTAGCTAAACCACCCAAATACCGAATCTGAAAATAATCAATACCAGCACTGGAAGTCAGCTATGCTAACAATACACAGAGAAGATTTTAAGTATAAAGACTTTCTATCTGCTTCCACTTGACTGCTGAAAGGAGAACTTTCAAACACTGTTTTTAATCAAAAGGCTATTAGCATTAACGGAATAACCCATTTAGGGCAACAGTAAACAAATACCATATCCTTCATAATTTAAAAAGGCATATAAGGAATAAAGTTACCACCATCCTATACACAAGTTTTTGGATGTAACCATTAAGCTATGCAAAGCCTTTGTTTCAGTGCAATTACAAACTCATTTATGAAAAACAGGAATTCTTTTTATCTGTACTGGAAAGGGGAATGTATTTTTAGACAAACAGACAAGCATAATACAACAACAGATTCCTGTATACTTGGTTAAAATCTAAATATCTAGAACACACCAGAGTAGGCACTGTTTCAGCAATACAATGTCACCATTATTTCCCAAAGTAGCCTATGACTTCTTAGACAGTTACCTGATTAAATTCCATTGACTTTGAAATTACCCTCAGTAACAAGAACAGGAAAAAAAGATAATCTATTTCGTGTTTTACCTGTTTTAAAACTGTACATCAATTCAAAAAAGAATCAATCAAACACTGCCTTTTCAATTTGCAAGGGTTAGTGTTACAAAGTTATAGTCAGAGCCCCTTTCCTGCCTCCCACCCCCACTCCCTGAACTAAGCCAAACAAAACCCTACATGCACTCTCACTAATTTGCTGCACCTGCAAGGGAATTTACTTTCCCACGTGAAGTAGCCTAACCACACAATTTTGCTTTATTATGTACAATCTGATAAAACTTAATAAAATTAAGTACCCTCTCAGTAGCAATAGCAACTGTGGACTCCTGTTTAAATTTTTGAAGAGTGCCCATCAACAAGCCAAATATACGTCGATTCCTGAAAAAAAACAAACAAAAAGATATTTTGAGATTCAGTTCACGTACTAAGATTTTTATTTGCAAAAACAATCAGAGAAACTTTCCACCTCAAAGGTATTTATTTTTAAAGATTCAGTATTACTCAAGGCCATTAGCAATAGAAGACATATTAACTGTGTCCGCAGTCAAGGATATAATTTACAGTGACATATCATTTTGCTCAAGTGTAAGACTGCTCTTATCTACAACATGGCACAGCTAGCACTGGGAAAATTGGGAGCCTGCACATTTTTCATCTGCAAATAATGACAGTAAGGAAATATGAAAAAATCCGAAAGCAGAGAGTACTGAAGAAAAAAAGCTTTGAGTAAATACAGCATGAGCTATCAATAAGGCAGTGAACTGGAAGGTCACTGAGCTTTCTAAAAACATGAATTTCCTCCTCCACAACCTGCTTAGAGGATGATTAAGGAGAAACGGAGCCAGAGGGGAGTGAAAACTTATCTATCACAGTTGTCTGACAATGAGACACTGCACTGTGGGATGAAGCCAGAACTGCTCTCATGCAATTAGGTATTGTTTTGAGAAAAACAAGTAAAATTCAACAGATTATATTCTTCTGAACAAGAACTAGTTTCTTGACTTTCACCTTTTCTTTCTCTCCATTTAATCCCAAATTAAGTCTTTACAGCAAGAGGCAGACTCTCTTATTTGAACTTTTTCCTGATTAAGAGAGAAAGGAAATGCTGTCTTCACTAAGTACCACTCTACTACAGTGACACAAACTTGACATGGAAAGGTAAAGGTACTTGTACTTTAAATAGTAGAAACAGGAACAAATAAAGAACTGAAAGCCTAAGATCACCCCAAGTGCATTTGTGTATGAATGACATCCCAGAAGACATTGAGCAAAATCAAGAGTTCAGTAGATGCTGCCCTCCTAAAGAACCTTTCCACCACAAGTCATACAGAGACCAGTACTGGTTTTCTCATCTCCCTGGAGACCACTGAAGTAAAAAATAGTAAAACTACAATTCTGAGGAAACAAACTTTTCGTGCCTGAAGGTCTAGGAAGTTCACTAAGAATTTTGAAAGTCTTCCTGCAAGGGAAGCAGTTAGAAACTTGCAATGGAAGCAAGGGCAAACCATTAGTGATGTTGTAACTAAAACAAGCAAGCAAAGTGCCAGTTTCATGCACCAGCTGATCTGAGAGCCTTATCAGAGAAGCTTTCTATAGTTCCTTATTTCAGGTCTCATTCTTCTATTTATTTGAGTTATGGATTATTATTGCACCAGCTGACTTGCAGTGTGAAGTGGATGGAGTCCAAGAGGTGGGCCACAGCTGGAAATTTGTTTCTCCAAAACCTCTTACAAACAGAACTGCATTTCAGCAAGAATTTTAATAAGCTACCCTGAGACAAATAAAATATAAGAAAAAGGAGATATACATAGGAGAAATCTAAAACACAGCGGGCAAAATGAAGGTCAGACTGTACACTCAATAAGAAGTCTGAAAGCAGTAAGAGAAAAAAAGAACTCATATGATGGAACTACTGTGCTTAAAAAAAAAACTGGGGGGGGGAGAGGAACATACACCCAAAAGCCTTCTTCAACCAACAAAATAAATGATGAACCAAGACAGTTGTAATAGTCTAGAACGTTAAGTGACCAATTAAGCCACATGTATTTCTGTTTTATTCAAAGGTGATGTTACAACAGCACTAGCAAACCTATTCCTGTAGGGGGCCTGAGAAGTAGAATCCATCTGAGTTACCTGAAGCAAAGGATGTGCATGTTACTGCTGGGAAGTGTTTTGAGAGTATTTTGTACAATAAATTTTATGCCATTATGGTAACTCTTCAACATAATCTTTGATAAATAACAGCCTATGTGCTATACTTTTAAAATCTAAAGCTATTTCCCACGCTAGCACTCAAAAGTATCACGTCAGTGTTTAAAAGAGCTTTCTGCATACCTTTGTTTTCCTTTCTCATCCATATTTTGATCTTGTATAAGGTCTCGACGTGTTCGCTCTTTGGAGGTAGCAACAACAGAAGATGGCAACGCTGGCTACAACAATGGAAAACAAACTACTTTATTCATCATGTTGCAGGTAAGTTTCTTCCTGCACAGCTCCTTTTATCATATATTACCTTTTTAATATCATCATCCTCTGCGTCGCTGTCTTGGCGTGATTCTCTTCTTGTCCGACGCTCTCCACCCAGCCTGAGGAAGAAGAACTGTTAGTGGTCATTGAAGAGCACATATTTAGGAGAGTATCTCTTCTAATAGGAGAAAGATACAAGTCAGCGTATCTAGTCAGGAGAACCAACAGTTTGAGTAAAAATATCTCCGCTGCTCCAACAACCAGTAAGTGACATTTTACATTCAGAATCTACTGTTGGTGAAAATGAGTAAGACAAAACAGTTTAAATTCTAATATAATTTGAACAGTACAGCAAAACAGAAGAGTCCACAACACTACTATATTTGACTTTGTAGAATGCATTTGGAATTTATTTCCTGTTTAAAATGTTTGCACTTTTCTTTTTCCAGAACCTCTAAAATGGCAACTGGTATAAAGGGAATGGGAAATGCTATTTAAGTTACCTGGCGAAATAGCTAGAAGATGAGAGTAGGAGGGGCAGAGTGCTTAGCATGTAAGAACATGTAGGAACTAAGATTTTAACAAAGAATAATTGAAAGAGAAGAAAAAATAAAATAAAGAATTTAAATAGAAGTTTTTTGGCCTTATGGCACAAAGCCAAATTTTAGCTTTGGCAGAGTACTTTCCTGCTTCTCAGTGTTTATCTTCCATTAACTCAAAAATTCCAAAGCAGGCCTTGCTTTAGTCAAGAACTACCCCTGCATCTTAAGTGCCCCCAGCACTTAAGCTCACTATTATCAGTCACATCTGATGGACTTGCATGCGGAGGTGAAAGCTCAAAATCACGGCTTGAATTCAATTTATCGAACGGAACTCAGTCATAATTCAAATTGTGTCTACTGTAAACAGACATGGCCACTAAGCAGACTATAATATAGCACATTCTACATCAAGTAAGACAGAAAATCCAAGTATCTTTGTATTACTACATCTTTATATTGTTGCTATCATCTTTATAATTGCTCACCGCCATTTGCCATTACCTAAATTATTTCTGACAAGTCTTGAATATGCAATCTCCAAAGAAGACAGCGAAAGTCACCAGTTATTAACAGTTACCAATTTACTATTAAAAATTCTCATTCTGAAAAGCAAATTCTCTGCATCAGTTTTTGCACTCACCTACTGGATGCACCTTCAAGATCCCTCTGTTTGGCTGGGGGTCCTCCTCCACTATCCGAGAATCCACGCCTAAAAAGAAAATACTTGTTATCTCAGAACAGGTTAGGTTAAGTCTGGGACCACCTTAAGGCTGCACAATCAAACTGCATTTTGGCTTTGTGGTCATCATGTAAACAAAAATTTTACTCAACTCTATCACCATTTACCGTTGCTACTGCAATAAAGTGTTCAAACGTACTGCTTGTAGACCAGTTAATTTCACCTTGAATTTCTGCACATAACTGAGTAGCTACCCTGAAACAAGGACCCCGTTATGCTCAAGTGATCGTATCTGCAATCATCTTCGAGATGTATTAAGCCTTAACCATTGTTCTAATACTGAAATTCAGAAAAAATCCACTACATGCTCCATTAAGAACAGCTGAACAAAAATTGTCCCTTTCATTCTACCTGGCGGAGTGGGAAAAGGAAAGGAGAAAAAAATAGAGGAAAAAAACAGAGAAGGAAAAAGCCACAATGAAAGATGAAAACTAATAGTTTTATCTACGTGTGTTTTAAAATATCTGCCCACTTCAACTTTTTCCGTTCCTCCTGGAACATCTACCAGTTTCTTAATTACCAAGAGACCGATCTTGAACTATTTCAAACCGACAAGTCCCCGAAACCACACAACGTCTCCCTTAATCGTGATGATTCCCCTTACTTTCAAGGCTAACAGCTGAAAGGGCTGGGGAAGGCCATCAGCTTAAACTTCCTGTACCTCAAAATGAAAAAGCACTTTAAGTTCAACCCCCAAAGTCCCCTGAGGTAGCTCTGGTGCTCACTGAAACAGCAGCACAGCGAGCAGCGGGGGTAAACGAGAGGCTCGTAGCACCCCAGCGCCAGGGCGCCCGCAGCAGCGCCGCCAGGGGAGGGGGCGGGACCCCCGCCCGCGGCGCAGCCCTTACCTCAGCAATAAGCTCCCGCGCCCTCTACCTCCTCCGGGGCCTGTGAGGGCTAGCAGCCTGTTCTGGGGGGGCCTGCAAGAGACGGCGCCGCAGTCAGTGGTGTCCCCCGGCCGCGGGCACACTCCCGCCTCGCACAGCCCCGCGGGCAGCTCCGCGCCGCTCGCGCCT
>WBMV01001634.1:0-23796 GCA_013396655.1 Campylorhamphus procurvoides | reverse complement strand
GGTGTGGAGCCAATGATCACTGCTCAGGAGTAGACTGAGCATAATCAGGGGAGCAACTGTGTTGTATGTGACTGTTTTTTTAAAAGAATTATTAATATTACTATAATTATTACTAGTATTTTTATTACTGTTATAATTTTATTATTATATATTATATTTATATTATTTATTATATATTATTTATATATATTTTTATATATTATTTATTATATATTATATTTATTATTATATTTTTATTACTGTATTTTGTTTGGTTTTTGTCTCAACACATGAGTTTGGTCTTTTTCTCTACCCTATCCCACCTGAAGCAGAGCCAGGGGGAATGAGTGAGCAGCTGTGTGGTACTTATCTGCTGATGGGGATCAAACCAAAATATGTGAATATTCAGGATACAATTCCCAATTTTTTATGTAAGAGAAATATTTTATCTACTATCCACAACAAAAAAATTGTACCTCTTTATACTAAATGTTGTGGGGGTTTTTTATAATTTATTTTGTTTTCAATTACTCATAATGATGAATCACCAGTTTGCTCAATGATTTTGCATTTTTTGCTTCATTTATCATAACAACACCAAACCAAAAAAAATTGCACAAAGTGTGTCTCTAGGGGCATGTTCAAACTGAATCAGCTACCACGATGACTTTAAAATAGTCGTTGAAATCTATAAATTTAATCTTCATTACACCACTTAATTTATAAACAGTACTGAAAGACTTAATTAATTCTCTATTGTAAAACACTTAAGGAGCCTTTGAAAAAGTGCTGTGCAAGTCCAAAACATCATTGCTTACAGTGGTGACTCACAGAAATCTTAATATTTTATTTTATAAAAGAACTAATTGTTTCTTTGTTTAATTTTTTGTGGGAATTTTTTATTTCTTCTTCTGCAATATTAGGTTCAAATACAAATAATAAGCTTTCTTGGGCAAATCAGGGCAGCCAAACATAAAAGCCTGTATGCATGCTGTCTTTCCACTCAACCATATAATGCAACACTTTGCTATCTCCATTAAAAGACTTACTTTGTACCATATCATGCATTTCATAATATTTCCATCTAAATGCAGATTTTTTTGTTCCATGTGTAGCATCTAGCCAGGTTTTCCATAAAAATACCAGCAGGACAGAACATTGAAATTCATTTTGCATATTAAAGAAATCTCTCCTAGTTTCCTTTTATTTGTTTTAGCAACTCAAGCAATAAGCAAGAAAATTAGAGTTTCAGCAAAGATGGAGAAAACATTTATGATTTTATCAGACTTGCTTTTTTTTTTCCCTTGCTCAAACAATTTCCTGACTCTTAAGAGCAAGTAATTTTAAAATGTTGCACTGATGAATTACATAAGTTCATCTGTATAATTTAACCTAAGTGCAGTAGTAATATACATTGCAGAACAGGAACATCACTTTGAGTAACACATATACTGAATGCTTTTCTTCCCAATATTTACAACACATTTAATATCTGTCCCATAGGAATTTGTTTTCCTTGAAAACATTATTGCAAATGTCATAATATTTTCTGTTATTGCTCTCTGGTGTACACAGGTAAAAAAATAAAAAGCAAACAACAAAAAGAACAGATTAGGTAGCAGAGCTGTCATTGCAAACACAGTTCTAATTTTAAAAAGAGAAGACAATCAAAACTCTCATTTTCAAGCTGCATAAATACAGATGGACTAGATTTATGTATTAGAAATCTTTATGGTGCACATTAATCAAAAAGTGATAAAGAATGCAATTTCTATTAAAAAAAAAAACACGAGAGAATGGTTACCCATATACCCATATGTGACTGTGTTTATATATACAGAAACAGAGAATATGATGAATTGGAAGGGACAAAAAGGATCATTGAGTTCAACCTTTAGCCGTGCACAGGACCATGCTCAAGATCACACCACGTGCCTGAGATCATCATCCAAATGCTTCTTGAACTCTGTTTGGCTTGATGCTCTGAGCACTTCCCTGGGGAGACTGTTCCAGCACCTAACCTCCCTCTGGGTGAAGAACCTTTTTCTAATATCTAACCTAAACCTTCTCTGAGACTATTAACATAGTTTATATAAAGAAGTCATAATTTAATTAAAAAAAGAGAATATATTTTACTTTTCAATATTGATTTTTTCTATTTTCTGATATTTTGTAAATATAAAATTTGTAGTTTAGAGAAAGACTTTTGCTAGGGTTTGTGTAGAAAATGCAATATGGTAAAGAATAAGTGGCCTACTTTTATGTCCAAGCTTGATTTTTTAATTATTTTTATTAAGTCTTTCTAAACCACTCAAAATTTTACCAAATCAGAAATATACCACCATCTTACTAAAGTTGACTATAGTTATATAGTCTTGTACAGATATGTGTGATGGATCTAGAACGATGCTTGCAGAAAGTCTGCAAGCTTTCCTTCCATTATTTCAGTGCAGCTGCTGGGATGCCACAGAATGATGGAAGTAAATGCACTTCGGTTTCTGCTGACCTCCACCTTGTGAGACCGTTGTTTTGATTTTATCTTAGGATAAAATGGGAAGTGCTTTCCTGAACCATCAAATCAGGGAGCATGCAGGCAGGAAATTCTGAGTCCCTTCAGGTCTGGAGATCTTGGTTAGGGGTGCCTACCTTGACCTCCCTGTTGCCTGCTTCTCTGGACAACATCACTTGTTGTGAGCCTGCTTCTTGGGATGACATCATCTGCCATCACCAGCCCCTTGCTTCCTCTCACCAGCAGGAAGGATTCCAGAGACTCTCAGCTCACTTGCTGTATCTTGCTTGCCTCTGCCCCTTCCTTTTCTGCATTTTTCCTGGCAGAGTTCATAAGATCTTGTTCCTAGAAGGGAGTTTTGTTTAAGTTTTCAGACTGTACATCCCGAGACACGGTACACAGCTAAGTAAAGCTCCATCATCGACATGGCCAGAGTGAATTCCCTGCCATGAAAAGGATAGTGAAGTTGTTTGCTGTTTTTATGGTGTTTGTTGCCATTTCCAAGAATAGTAGATTTATTAATAACATTATATAAATAAAAATAAGCAGGAATAGCACTTTGTCAAGATCTCACAGTCTTTTGCCAATCTTAAGTGAATCAATCTCACAGTTCACTGACTGGATGGTATTTATATTTCTGTAACTGCACTGATATGTATGCTGTTTTATCTTGGGGAGAATACTATTTACATGCCTTAATATTCATCTTAGTTTGCTAAAATATTCTTATTCAAATCTGCCATGAATGCAAAGTAATATGCAATTATGTGTAATAGAGGGAAAGAGCAGCTTCTGGATCAGTGCACATTTAGGTTGCAAAACTACTATCTTAAATATCAAAATAAATATTAACTTTATTAGCATTTGCAAATACTTCAAGGTTGCTTCAAAATTCATCAGAAAAAATGAATATAATTCAGTTTAAAATTATTCTGCTTTTATTCAAGCACAGAAGAGAAAAAACAAGATTCTGTCTCCATTTCACAGGAGATTGGTGTTGTTGAAATATTATTGTGGCATAGCAATTGTTTGAAATTTAATTGGTCAAAATACAGAGGTGCTGGTAACAGGAACCCTCAGTGAGAAGAGAACACAGTGGTTTCAGAGATGGACAAATGAGCAAGAGGCCAAGATGGTCTGGGCTGAAGTATTCATGCTACAAGCAGAGACTGAGGGATGGGGTTGTGGGGACAGATGGCTTAAGGGGGTAATGCTGATAGCCGACTCTGGTACCTGTGGGAAGGTGGTCAGGTACCTAAAAGTTCTGGCTAAAATATTACAGAGAGGACTCTGACTTATGAAACAAGGGTACCCCTAAGGGGTTAATTCTGTCATGTCATTTCCCCAGCTCATTTGTCTCTGAAAATAATGATGGAGTTTTCATCTGGAAAAATTTATAAAAGAGTTGACATAAAGAGAAAGAATAAAAGCGTCACTTGAATGTAAAGAAGCTACTGTTTACATTTGACTCAGTTGCTGCAGTTTCTCAGGACAACTCTGGCTGCATGACTACAGGAGTTATCAAGGGCTGATTGGCTTCACAGGAAGTTGGAGTACTGATATGATGTGCAACCTCTCCTGTCTTTATTTCTTATTTGTTAAAAAAAAGGGTTCCAGTTTTTGCTAACAACATGTTCAGGGCAAATCACTTCAGCTGGTCTCCCAGCAAGACCTCATTGCTCATGGTGCAATGCACACTGCAGCCCTAGCAATGCCTCTGAGAACAGGACTTCTTCCCTGGTAGACAGCAACCATTTTAGTGAGATAGGAACTGATTACATGATACATATTTTTTGAGGTAGAAAGGGGCATAAGTCACAAAGAATATGGTCTGGTGGAGCTCCAGATCTGTGACATAATATATTTTGGGATGCTATGGCTTCCCTTTATTGCCTCCAATGATTTATGTTTTAATGGTCCATTGTGTACAATATAAAACTAAACACAAAATAAGAACAAAGAACTTCTATTTATTCTTTACTTTCTCAATTTTGTCAAATTAAAAATGAAATAACTTCTTCAAAGTTATTTCATATGCTCTCTGTGTCTTCTTCCCATCCCCCACTTTCTCTCTTTAGAAAAAAACCCACAAAATTCACAGCAACACCAACCAAAAGTGTTACAATTGATCTTACATTCTATGAAGCACAGTGTTTCCATATGTATTCATATGCATGCTATAGTCCATCCTTGTCTGTCATGATCGCCAATAGCCTCTTTTTCACATCAAATTTTTGCTTGTTTTAATGTCAAAGAAAGGTCAATAATTGCCAGTACAGAAGACTGCAGAACATTGCTCTCTACTATATACAGGTTTTGGCTTCCTTCACTAGTCTGAAGAGTTATTTTAAATTCAAGTAGAACATTATAACACATTATTTTCAGTTGCAATATCAATGCTTATTTAAAATTTGTCTTTAATTTAGTCTTTAGACTGTTCTTTAAACTGGCAATTAAAAAAGCATTTGCCAAGCTTTATTTTGCCACAGACTTCTTTCTTAGGTAGTTTGACATGAGTCTTATATGCGTCTGTCACATGCATTGATATGTATACTCTGCCATTTCGTTCTGGTGCTACCACTTGCTTGTATATTATTAACTTGCTGTCATGTAACATTTTTTATCAAAGATGTCTTGCCACATCTGTTCTGCATTCCCTTTTAATTTGGGGCATTTTATTCTGCTAACTACATTGGTGATTTGGAATTAGAGTAAATTTAGCATTTACAGTAAAGACAGAACGTCGTAAAAAACACTATCAAAGTAAATGAAAATCCATTTGATAAAATATTCAGAAAAAATTACTCTATGGTGAAAAGTTGTGCTCATGTTTACCAAGTAATATAGCTACTGCTGTTAATTTGGATAAAGACCTTTCATTGCTACTAATTGATTGCATTATTAGGCAATGATATTTTTAAAAACTGCAACATACCTAAAATGCATGTTTCTCTGTAATCTGATTAAATTTACCTAATCTTGTCAAATGTTTCGGTCACAAGAGAAAAAAATAAGCTCTGGATTATTTTTAAACACTATTTCATCCTGTGACACAATGATTTAATTTGTGTACTCATTATAAATATCTGTGGTTTACCCTCACTTATGAAATAATATGCTTTGAACAAAAATAAGATTCACAAATAGGTGAATTATAGAGCAATTATAGACATAGATGTTATGCCATTGTCTTAGTTCGAGGGAGAACTAAGATATCTATGTTAGCCAAGAAATAATCCCTCTCCTTTGTATTTAGAAAACAGAACTTTAATTAGGAAAAATATATGTAAAGGAAAAGTTAACAGTTCTTAACCACGATATATATATATATATATATATATACACACATATACAACAACCCTCTGCAACAAACCCCTCCACCTCCAAATGACAAGGCAAAACAGTCTAAAAGGTCCTCTTGGCTACTCCNCCCCCTCAGGCTGGGTGTGAAGGTGTTAACGACTCCCTCAGCTACTGCAAATGGTCCATTGTTCTTGGGAAATGAATAGAGGGGGGTAGAATACATAGCTTTGATCACCTCCACACAGTCCCTCCTGGTCCCTCCTGCTGAACTAGGACAGTCATTTTACTTGTTTCATTACTGCTGAAAGCTATCATGAAAAGTACTGATAATTCGATGCTTCTTTATATTTTTCCTTGTGCTTCTCTAACCTCTGTTCTGCTATTTGATTGATATTTTGGTAGCTCCACTTATATTTAAGGTTGTCAAAGAGTTAATAATTATCAGTGACTAATCATCTTGGTATGCCTTGCCTTTCCACAACGATCTCAGGTAGATATTTTTTCACATAAACACACAATTTTTTATTTTTTTTTAAAAGATATTTTTAAAAAACAATTCTATTAACAATTTTATGACTGTAGTTTGGGGCATTTGTGTTTTGGATCAAAAACTTACCATCTGCTGTTTGGAAGAGATACATCTGCATCTCTGTTTCTTCAGATGAGCATAGTGAGAAAAAAGAAAACAAAGCAAAGGAAAGGTCATTTACAAGAATTTTTTAAACAGCCCTGAACAAAATCTCTAACTTTGAAAATTTCCACCGTGTTTGGATTTGTCTTGTTCTAAAATGCAAACACTTACATGTATGTTCTGTCTTAGCTGCCGAGTGATTTCAAACCATTAAAAGGTTGAACTGCCTGTTCCCAAGACAGTGCTTGGGAACAGGCAGTTCACTGTGTTGAGCCACAGACCAGAGCTCTGTCCCTTCCCACTCAGCTCCTGCAGGAAATGAATTGCAATCATTGAACATTGAGGTTATTTTCATATGGATGCAAGTACAGTGGTAGCAAGGGCTCTTCATATAGACTTAACTATGCACATTTTTTTTTTTTTTATTTTGTTCTCAGCACCAGACTGGACAAAACGAACAGGCAATCAGCATCCTTACTTCAAAAAAAGGATGTGAGAGTTGAATTGAGGTAGCAAAAAGAATAACGGAGACTACGATGCCAAAGAAGGCAGCTGGAGTCTCTTGGATGGACTAATAGGTTGTAGCAGGTTGGCTAAGAAAAACAGGGTAACTGTGAACTGCAGAAGGAATAACAGAGAATCAGAGGAGAAAACAGTCTTTGTGAGAACATACAGGAGTTGAAGCTGGAACCACTATTCCATTAGTACTAGTAATCATCATTAAACTCGTAGGTTTTATTAATATGTATTTATATATGATCCCACCAATTTATGGGTCTGTCTGTAAATATTGAACAAGTTCAAAGAGAAAAATGATAGTTGTGAAGTCAGGAGACAAACGTGACATTTCCTGTCACCTTCTTAGAGTTATATACAGCCAGAGAGATCTTAGACCACTGACATATTTATTATGCAGCCTTACCATTTCCTTCAGTAATCCCTCATGATCACTGTCTGTATCAAACATTGCACAGAAGTCAACAAAGATGAAAAGTGTTGTCTATCCTCTGCTTCACACCATGAAGAAATTATCCATCACTGTCATTAGTATGTTGAGATTTGGGTTCTGGTTTGCATCCAGATTGCATTGATGCTTGGACACTTGTAAATACTGGTAATGTTGTGCTCTTTGTGCTGAAACTGCTGTCACCAAGATTCAAGGATCAATAGGAGTGATTGAGTCTGGTTTCTGATTACTTTCTGTTCATCAGTTTCAGGCTGAGATGCATGGCAGAACACTTCCCTATGCCTGTGAAAAGAGAGGAGGGACTTAGTGAGAAGCAGGCATAGGAACCTGCATAAGAAAATGGTCAGTCGTGAAGGTCCATTTTGAGACATCTTGGGGATGAAGTAAAATGAAAATCTGTCCTCTGGGTAGCTGCCCAACATGCAAAAAATATGGCTTTGATTTGTGAGCTTTGTCATTAGCTATAGATATAGCACCACATAGAATCTTTAGTGTTAAAAGAAACACTATGAGAGGAACCTTTCAAATACGGGTCTTCATTTAGGGATATCATAGAAATGATGGCCAGTAAAAAGGTTCTGCCTAAATTTTGAATACAAAAATTAGCAGTATTAGGACTAAGTCCTTTGCTAGAAAAACTTTGAAAATTCTTGGAAATTTTATAGATCAGTTTAAAACTTCTGCTGGAATTTTGCTCAGGAAACTAATTGCACCATCAGTCCAAAGAAACAAGTATTTCTTCCTGAGGAAAAAGTGAATGGAGGCAGGGGAGAAGAGAGATAAACATGACAGCTGAGAAAAGATGCATAGTAGAGCATGTACAGGTAGAGTATAAGCAACATTTTTAAATTTGTGAAATCTAGCTGTTAATCATATATGTCAAGGAAAAGATTGTTTAGGAAAATGATCAACAATTGCTGAAGCTCATTTTGTTACCTTGAAAAATCCAAAATGAAAAGTCACAACACTCAGTTCTTGATTGCATTATTAACTTCTGGTCAGTATGGGGCCATGTTAAATAAAAGCCATAAAAATCCTTCAAATAAAATATCTGCTAGCTAGAAAAATATTGAAAATGTAGAAAGCATGTCTCTATCAGAATCTACTAACACTGCAGATTTTTTTCCCCCTCTAACACACAGGAACTTAGTAAGACACAGTACTTAAACAAGAAATTTAAGACACACAGCTTTTAGACAGAAATGCACAACCATATCTGGACATCCAAGCTCCCTTTAGAGCGCAGAGGCACTGCTGGGTGTCAGAAAATGTGATTCACAGCAGTAGGCATGTAGAGACAGACAGCAGTGTGTGTGGAAGTCCCTGGGAAAGCCAACACAGATTTACAGGGACCTCATTCACCTCTATGAAGATCGTTACTGTTTACGTTCATCAAGACGGTCNTTGTGTGAGTTTGAATGGAGCAAAATTTTCTACTAACAGCATATTACAGTTGTGGATAAATATTTAATCCAAAGAACACTTGAAGCCATCTCAATCTCTTCCATATGAAGCTTTAGCCAAATTTTACTCAGGCCTGGGATCAATCGAGTAATTTTTGTGTTAGTCAGAGCAGGACTTATTAGATAACATGAGCAGAAATTATGCATGGTTGTCCACTAGAAACCTGAGTAATTAACCAACACTCAGATTATTTTAATCCCCCATTGGAGATGAGATTCTGGGATGGCTTCTTCCCCCACTACTGGCTTTTTGGCAAGTGGAAGGAAGGTTATAAGCCAAAAGGAGGCCTATAGGAAGGAAGGCTCTGATCCAAACTGATAAAAGATGTGTGCCAAATCGTATCACACATATAAAGAAGTTTGGGTGGCTTATTGTCTTGTTTTTTGGGGTTTTTTTTGGTTTCTCTTTGGTGTTTTTTTTTTGTTTGGCTGGTTTTTTGGCATTTTTTGTTTTGGTTTTTTTTTTGTTTTGTTTTTGGTTTTTTGCAATAAGGTGGAAATAGCAAGACAAAGAAACAAAGAATCAACTAAACCACAAACATTAACATAATCCCTTGGAAAGCCAAGTGAACACTCAGATATCTTTATCATGTGAGTTGCTGAATATAAGAATTTTTTCGCTATCTAAAGAATGGCTTGTCTGCATTCACCTTCAAATGAAGTGTTTGGAATTATAAAAAGACAGAAGAAAAGTATGGCACTCAGGATTAAGGGATCTGAGTGCTTTGTTCTACAGTTTTACCCTGTCAAGTAGTGATAACTACTGAAATCAGCACTAGACTCTAATCCATAGTGTGTGCCATGTGCAGCTCTGCATCACCAAGCTAGAGGTTAGTCAATTATCATAAACCTAAAACCAAAATTTATTTGTCAGTGAAAGACTCTACCAGGTTTTACTTCACAGCTGGCATATACACACATGGATGTTCATTGAAACACAGCTGATAATCAGCAACTTATGCTTTAGTTATATTCAAAAGCACAGCCATGACTTCATTTGAAAAAGAAGAAATTGATGCGCAACCATATTTTATTTCAAACCATATGCTTTCATCATTTAGCTTCGTAGACAACTAGTGCAAATAGCAGAAAAGTAGCTTTGAAAAGACCATCTCAATTGGCAAATTTCTCCAATACTCAGTTTTTAACCAACCCATGTTTCTATTTTTCAGCTGTACTTTTAATTTGCAGGATTTCATTTCCAGAGTTAAAAAATATGCAAGTTAAAATAAGGGTTAAGCACACTGATGTGAAAACTGAAGCTTACAAATGCATCTAAACCTTTTTCTGTTTTTCCATTTTACCAAAAAGTCTTAAGAAAATGCATAATATAAAGTAGGGGAATTACCATCTCAAATGTATGAACTGAAGATATTTAAATAACAATACTGCCATTTAGACATTGTCTGAGAGAAAAGAATTTTCAGGCTTTTGAGGTTCATCTTTCACTAGTCAAAATGTAGCTTCTGGCGGTTTGCATGCTGAGTTGCCAGATTAAATGATAATGTTCCTTCATGAAAGTGCTACATAGAAGAGAAAAAAATAAAGCTTTGGAAAGATATTTCTGTTCCTCCTAGGGTCCTTCTATAGGTTAATGACCAGTAAAATGGGTTGGAGAAAAATCACCAGATCTTGGAGATGCAGGAACTGAATCTTTTAGACTTTTTCACAAGCTCTGGCTTAACAGGAGATAGGAAGATATATCATGAGAGCATGAGAGGGTTACAGCCTATCTTTACTCATATCTAATTGGGAGTAATGTTAGACACCAGATCAGTTATTATTGGGTCAGAACCAGTTATTATTGGGTCAGAATGTGGAGGGGGAAGGGATGGGTCAAATCTCATAAAGTTGGGGTGCCTTTGTATCCCCCATGGCAGTCCCTGAGGCCCTGGAGCAGCTGTCAGTCACAAACAGCCCAGGAAAACGATAACACCCCACAGCTGCTGGAGCCTCTGACCCAGCTCGGATTGGCAGGGACTGTGAGAACACTGCCCCTCACCCCGTCCTGGAACACCAGAGTGGCCAGTGGGTCAGAGGCCCCACCTGGGGGGTTTGGCTACAGAGGCCAGAGCAAATAAAACCAAAGGCATGGGGGTGCCACATGCCCTGTCATCTGAGTGTGTGAGAAATGGTCTTCCGAAAGGTTCCAGTAGTAGCTGTATGATCTGTCTCTCCCCTTTTCTCTTCTCTCTTCTTGCTCACTCTGCTTCTCTTTGCTCCTTTCTTGATGCTTTGGGTGGCTTGGAGCTGGAGGGGTTGGATTTTCACTTAAGTGTTGTGTATAGATTGGATTTTGATGCAACTGTTGTGGATTAACGTCTTGGGTTGATATTGTAGTGAAACATCTTGTCTAGCTTGCACAGTGCTCTTTTTGAACCTTTGCCAAATTCCCTTATTTTCTCCCCTAAATTAATAAAGATTTGTTCTTGGGAACAAATCTGTGACTTATTCTCTTGGTGCTATCTTGAGGTACGAAAGAACTTTTTCTATATACTTTAACGTAAAACTCCTGGCTGAGCCTGTGAGTCTGCAGCTCCAGGACCAGTGTTACAGGTGGACACCAGAAAACTGTTACAGGAAGCTGGATTGCAGGAGCCAAAGTCATAAGTCTCAATATCTGCAAATTTTTTGTTCTAGTCTTAGACCTCTGGTTTTCATCAGTCTGGTCATGGGGGAATAGCAGAATACAAAGCTGCCTACTGTCAGGATTCAAAGAACAAACTTCTCCAGAACTTCCAAGTTTCAAAAATGGTCTTTTTTTCTTTCTTTTCAGACTGAATCAATGACTTTTTATTTTGCTTTATATTCAGCAATAAGTATTCCAGTCAGGAGGATCAGATAGAGCCTGTACACATGAACTGAACTGATGCAGGTTAAGTGTCCCAGAGCACAGAACATGGCCTTATCTTGGTGGATTCCAATCTTGCACAAATGAAGGATCTTCCTGGCAAGCCTGAGTATTGTCTGCCACTCTAGCCATGGTACAAATGACTATTCCAGGCACAAAACTCAGGCTGAAAGCAGTAGGAAAATCTCCACTTCTCCCATGTTCAACTCTTAAACCACAGCATTGACTTTTTTTCTACTGCAGCAGAGGTAGTAGGGAGGCATATTCCAGCAGTGCAGGGAGCAGGAGAATAAGGCTAGTGAACGGAAATATGGGACAAGGCAAAACTCCCAAAACTTCACCAAAAGTCTGTGCCTGAATTCTTTTCACTGAAAATCTTGGAAATAATTATTCTTTGCATATTGTGAGTTTTAACAGTGATTCAATACCTTTTCATCTCATGGCAGCCTTGTGATACGATACCCAGTGAAGAATATTGTTCAGAATACACAGAATGTGATACCTATGAAAACTACCTAAAGTGTATGTAACAAATGTCCGACATTCCACTGATTTGAACACCTACAAACTTCAGGTTTTGTGGGATGAAGTTCAGAAATTAAGATAAGGAAGCAAAGTGACTACATTAAACATGAAACATTCAAAACTTCTAATTCTCTGTAATACTTTTCATTGCATTAAATGTCAGAACAACTTGTTTTTTCAGGAGTCACACAGAGATATGACTATCTCAGCTTGCATAGAGGTGAAAGGGAAAGCAGAATTTTCTTTATCTGAGGATGCCTGAGGGCATAAAAATGTCGGGATTTCAAAGTTCTAAATTCTCTGCACTGAATCAATGATTTGCTACCATTTTCATTTACTTAACAAATACTCATTGATCAGCTTGACAAGTTGTGCTTGCTCCTGCTAGATGGGTTGTATTTCATAGCTTATTTTAAATGATTAACTACATAAATACAGAGACATTATATAACAATTTAAAAGCAAGAAAACAAAAAGATAAAAACACCATTATTTTGCATACATTGCCATGATAATGTTCAACACCTGTCAATATAACGACTTCAAATGAGTTTGAATACACATGTACATTTCCTGGTTTAAATTAAAATGTATAAATACTTGAACAAGGCCAGAGTGGAAGAAGGCTAAAATGACTAATGTATCACATTTTCTAATTTAACCTGGTTAGACTATCATACTCTAAAACTTAATATGTGATGTACACTTACTGGAGGAGAAAGGACATTGAAAAAGAAGACAAAAAATGCTGTTACAATTTTATGTATCAACCTGGATCTAGCTCAGCTAATGTTTGAAAGAAAGAAAACCTATTGCTTTTGTTAATACTAGGATACTACTAAGATTGGTTTTCCATTCAAATAACAAATAACATTTTGCTAATGTGAAGCAAAGAAACTGCGTGCTGCAATGCATAAAATGAAAGTACCTATTAAGCCAAATTAAATTGCTTGCCTGAATGGGTTGATGGGGAAGCTGTTCTTATACAGGACTGAAAGGTGTATTAGAAACTCCCAGATAGAAAATACATGAGATTTGAATTTTCTCTTTTCTAATCAGCAGATATTGACTTCTGTAATCTCACTTCTAAGGCTTTAAATTTGTTCTTGATAGGTGTACAAATTGTGATGTGTACAAATGTGCTTGTGGTACTTCTACCAAAAAAATCTAGATGTTAGATGCTGTACTGCTTGTTCTCCAGTGATTTAAAAGAATGTGATGATCTTTACAAGACAGTATGTGATGCAATATAATCAGTTTGAAAATTCTGGGGTTAGACACAAGCCCCCATCCTTATGATTGATTTGAGCTGGTAGCCCTTGAGATAGTAAGCATGAATTCAAATATTTCCTATTATTTTCATAATTTCTTACATAACTGTGCACAGTCAGTGACAAAGCAGGCTATTATGAGTTATTGCTTATAAACATGAGCAAAAGCAGTTTAGAATTTGAGTTTAGTTAGCTTCTATATGCAGATAGAAACATTTCATTTTATGTTACCAGTCACCAACAATAATAACTTTTGTCAGAACCTGGTTTTCTTTCCTTTAGGTTCTCTGTAACTGCTTAAGGAGGTGTATTGGAGGTAGTAATCCAAGTTTTTGCCACTATCAGATGTGTTCTCCAATTGTCTAGTTAAGTTTAAATTAAGCATATTGCAATCATAAGTTTAGCAAAACTATGTCTTTGGTTGGTGTTCTCTGAGCTAATTTTAGACTATTATCTTTTCAGACTTTTCCAAGACTTTTCTCTATTAGACTTTAGATACCCTGCTCCTTCTATTTTCGATTAGGCTTCCATATAATTAATCATGAAAATATATACATATTGCTCTCCATTTGATGTTGAAAAGGATATTTTGAAATTCTACATTGTATATTGCTATGATCCCTTACAGCATGCTTAGAGATGATGATCTCTTGTCCACTTGTCTTTGGTTTAACTGCAATTTGTGAGCTCCTGTAGGCAAAGATAATTTCTACTTGTTTCTTTTAAAGTCCCATGTGGTCATAAGAGGTGAAATGAACCATGCAATTTTCACAACAGGTCTGCTTCACTCTAAACGGCAGTCCAAAAGGTCTACCGGATACTGGAGATTGAACAATAAAATTCATTGTTAATATATACCTCATGCTGCCTGGAACTCAAAACATACAGGCATTTATGGAGTTTCAGGACAATGGAAAGTGCCTATGGTTGATTTATGATATGTATCACAGTGCATGAAATTTTTTGTACATGTGGTAGAAATGTGTTACACTTTAAATGCATTTTATCTGTACAATTATCATTGCATTTTATAACATCATGGGTAAGCATTATCTGCTCCTAGAAACTATATAGTAACTATGAGATAGCTTTCCTGCATGCCATACACTATTTTAATATTTGCTTTTTTTGCAGAATTGTTTCCACATACCAATTTCATAACAGATAAAACTGGTCTTGCATCTGGGTAGGATTCTTTTGTTGGGCTTGTTTAGTTTTTGGATTTATTTGGGCTTTTTTCCCTTGGAGTTATCCATGTCCATTGCGCATTGTGTTTAATTTCCTCTTTGAAACTGCTGTTAAGTTCTGTTTGCTTTTAAAAAAACAGAAAGCTGTGACAAAAAAAAAATCCCTTCTTTTTATTTAAGGAAAAATAATGTAATTTTTTTTACCTAAGTAAATTTCATTAAATATGCTGTTTTCACAATAAACTACAGCATTTAATAGGCTTTTCTAGATTTACCATCTACCTGTATGGTTTTGAAATGTGTCAAAGTTTAATGGGCTGACAGTGCATTGAAGGATTTGTTTTTTCTTTTCTTGTTTCTATTTACATCTTGGGCTTTGGCTCAATGAAGACCTGTTTGCTTTACTAGAATCTGGATATAAACAATCACGATCTCAGAGGTCTTGTGATCTTAGGGGTCTTTTTCAATCTAATTGATTCTGTGTTCCTGTGATTCTGTGGGTAAACATGGTGTCACAATCTGCGTTTTTTATAAACTAAAGCTTAATTCAGTTATCAATAAATTAAACATGACAATTCAGCCAGATGCCCTATCTAAAAACAGTGCTGATCACCTTAAATTCCTTTGAAAATACTGTTTCTGGGTTATTTTCCCAGTAATATCTTATAACCACAAGCTAATCAAAACTGGTGATCAACATCATGTATATAAATTCATATGTTGACTGTTAATATATATATACATAAGTGAAGGCTGTGTGTTCTAGATGTACACATAGACAAGAAAACACACTCCATATAGCTAAGAATCATATTTCTTACTTTTGCAGATATGTGAGGTATATCTCAGGTGCAAAAATTAAGAAACATGTTTTCTACTGTCATAGGCCTTTATTTTTCTTTACAACAAATGTTCTCTTACCTTTCTCTGCATAAATATAGAGGAACTCCATTTAAACAACATATGTAATCAAATAGTTGAATTTAGCCTTATGTCTTTAGAAATATTCTGAAGTGCAGTTTGGGTATAGCTATCATATTATTGCTGAATATTTTATACTTCCCATGCTTTATTTTTTTTCTTTCCAGACAGACAGCTACTACCAGCTTCTGCAGGAAAACAACTGCTTGGATCTTTGTTTGATGCAATGAATCCATTCTTATTTTTTACCTTTGTAGGGCCAGTAGAGATGTGATTACAGCACATCCAGAAATATCTATGGTAACTCCAACTGAACTACTAGGGATAAAACCTGCAGCACATCCCCAGGATGATGACTGCAGATGTTGTTCTGTGGAGATGTTGCCCTGGATCAAAGGCACTGAACAGATTGGTGATTATTGCCTATATTATGCAGCTCTCACAGTAGATTATCCTGCCACCAAAGCCAGCATATCTGCTCTGTTTCCTACCTCAAGTGGAACCCCCACAGAGCCCTACTCTATGTAGTTTAGACTCAATTCACATGGAGCTAGTGTGGAATAGGTGTTTCTTTCCAAGGTGATATGAAAGTGTTCATAAGTTTGGTCTAGTTTCTTGCACTTCAAAAGGAGCCACAGAAATCAACTTGTCTTAGTCTCTGATGAAGCATTACCTTCAAGAACAGAAGTGAATCCCACAGTCCTAAGAACCAGGAAAAAATAATTCACAAAGAAGCCACGGAGATACCAGTTCCAGCAGCACTCATCCAAAGTTCCCAGTCTCTAATCTTTGGTTCCAGCTACTTATTCCGGGTTGTGATAGTAGCAAAGTGTGGGGGAGACCCAAACCAGAAATAACACAAAACTTGGCTGAAGTCTCCGAAAGGCTTGTTCACCAGCTGTTTTACACTATAACACAGTGGTTACAGGAAGAGGTGAATAGCCTGATCCAAACAAGCACTGAATTTTGAAATAAAAACTTTCGCTTGGTTACTGCAGAACCTGCAAGTAGTGAAATAGCACCAGTCATTTTTAAATCACAGCCTGTACAGCTACTCTTCATTTCACATAAGCAACTTTATCTAATCATATTTTCTTTTGAAATCTGAGTCTGAAAAACAGAAGGATTTACTAGTGCATTCTGTTGCTACTTTTTTATCTTATCATTAACAACAAGGTTGTAAATCAAACAGTGCATGAATTTCCTTTTTGGCACATTTATCCCCTATAGGTCATTACTGTGTGTGGGAAGAAAGTGTTGTTGCACTTCAAAGTTATTATCAACATTCTGGTAGTGGAATTGCAATTTTAGCTTTGAATAGACTCATACTTGATTAAACATTTTTCATTTATAATCTGTTTTCACCATAAAAATATAAATGAGTTGACAGTGAGAAAAGTCTGTTCTTTTAAGTTAAAAATGAGTAAGGGTTCTTTTGGTATAGTCTTTCAAGAAAAATGTATAGTACACTATGAACTAATGTTAGCATATTACTATTTTTATATAAGCCTTGGTTATTTTGAACCACAAATTTCTCAGAATGAAGGAAACATCACTAATAAATCTACAAATACACTTTTCAAATTAAGAAACACAAACACGTGGCAGTTACTGTATGAAAACAGATCACTGAACCATATGGTTGCATCAGAAAAAAAGGCAAAACAATATGACGCATTTCACAAAACAAGAAACACTATTCATGGAAAAAGACAATAGAGGGGACAAATTCCTGTTTGCCTTCTCTAATGGTTGTCTTATTCCCCAAAGCATAACAGTTGATTGCCCTCAGCTTTACATGAATAACAGAAAATGATATTATTAGCTTTAAAATTATCCAACCCCTCTGAAAAATTCACCTATAACATTTGTCTTTCCCATTTCATTGTGGCCGTACATACTGCAGGCTGAAGACACACAGGTCAAAGGAAGACATATTTGCTTCTGCATGTTTTTCCTGCCCATTTTCTCTGATGATTCTCTTGTCCTTAGAAAAGCACTGGGAAAAGAGACTCCTCCAGGCAGGATTCAATCCCTCGCCTGTAGATTTCTAGTACTTATTCTAAACCCTTTCCAACCTCTTTTTTTTTTTACCTACCCATGTCCAGTATGGATTTTTTGGATGGTGACGGGGATCTAAAATGCATCTAGGCAAAATAAAATGGCTTGGGCAATTGAATTTCATATTTGGTTGCCTGAAGACTGTAACATCTGAAAAGTTAAAAAATACCCTGCTTTTGGTTGCCCATCTAATTTCTACTAGCATATTCTAAAATGGGATGTTATAAAAGGACATGAATTTTTGTCCAGTATACTCAGTGTCATATTCAGGAAGTTTCCCATTCACTGAGGATAGACAATTTGCACTACATTATATGGTACCATTCTGTTGCAACAGCCTTGCCACTGTCATGGTTTCACAAATGTCTAACACTATGAGTACTGATGCCATTCCTGCAAAAGAAAGGAAAAGGGTAAAACAGGTTGCAGAGATTTGTCTTGGTGACAGTAACAGTAAAATAGTATGTCACCTAAAGTGATGTTAATTAACAGCAGTTCTACATTCTTCACAGCTCAATAGAACTTCTTAGCTTATATTATGCTATTTTGGTTGAAATATCTCTTGAGTTTGATATACTTCCTTTCTAATGTACAATTAGTCCCTTTTTTGTGTGATAAGCATAGTACTTTATCTTTTCTACAATGATTCCTTTGTCCTGTCTTAACCTGTCTAGAAGTCAGTTATTTCAGTGCAACGTCTCTCCAGAAAGCATCTATCCTATTGCAGATATTCATTTTACACTAAAACAAAAAAATAAATTATTTAGCTCTGTACTTGTCCCTCCTTATTTACTATATGTAAGCTAAAAAGATTTGCAGACTCAGAAGAATCTTTTTGATGTGTAAATGTAAGGTATTGTGACACAGTGCAGAATGTGATTGGTTACTCAATATGCAGTACATAAATTTCTACATTGGCCATCCATCTTCTGCTTGTGAATTCAAGTTCCTGAAATACATACTTCTTAATACATCCATTTCAATAGACCAAAGCTTTAACTGAACATGAAATACCCGAAGGGAAAGTCTTAAGGAGCTTGAGATCAAAAATATTGAAAGTGTAAGCAACTTTTATTTTTGCTGAAGTGCAACTGTCTGGAATTGATGAAGTAACAATATTTGCCAAAGAATTTGCATTAAAGCTTTTTGGTAGAAGTTGTGATGCCTAAAATGGAAGACAAGAACTCTTCAGACAATAGTATAGATAAAATAGGGAGCAGGTCTTTAATTAAAGTGGTTTAAGGCCCACTGAATACATAAGTGCACAATGCAATATAAGTCTGCCAAAAATTTATAACACTAATTAATTACCATATCTAATGGATACATCAAACCTGAGAATTGCCCACCTCCAGATCCTCCTTCAGGTCTGCCCCTTGACACATCTCCCTGGAACTGAGTCAGAGGTCTCAAGACCCTTTACTTCTTCACCATCATCATCTTCACATCACATGCCTTCCTTGAAGCTTCTCCAAGGTTTCTGGGCCTTCTGCTTTGACTACAATGACATTTTATTTTGTCTTTCTAAGTATATGTCCAAAACAAGATATCCTCACTAAAATCTTTGTCCTTGAGAAGAACATTAAACAAAATTTCAAGAATTTCAAGAATTTTATATAAAGCGTGAGAAAGTGGATTTCGGTAGCTGTTAGTTGCTATTTTAAAGTGTTAGAAACTATTTAGCTATATTGAAAATCTATGTGCTGCAAATCTTAAGAATCTTATGGCATCAGTTGTTCCTTGTAAACAGCTTATACTTAATCTTTCTTGCTTAGGATAAAAATCTTTGATGAGAATTATATTTCTGTGTACTCCACAAGTAAAGAAGAATCAATTTTCTGAAAGTATAATAAAAACTGTTATTCAGAAGAGGGCTGTTCAGTATTTCTTAGGTTTGACCTGTTCCAAAACACAAAGCTAAGCTTAAAGAGTGTACTTTGCTAACACTAAAAAAGAATGGAAAATTCATCCTTACGTAGAATAGCATTTGAGAGAGTACTTAAAGCTAAGTATTTGTTTCAGTTCACTGAAATAAACAAAAATTACTTTTCAGAAATTCAGTAAGTCCTCAAATATTATAAAAACTGATGACTTTTCATTGCTTGATGAATTCAATCAAGGAAAAGACAAATGAAGATCTGTGTTATTTTAATGGAATATAGTAGATATGTCTGTGTAATGAAAACCAGAAGATATTTACACAGCTTTCAAATGTGGCACTGCAGTAGGATGCACTGCAGTGTAGCTGCATTCCAGGAAAATAGTGTTTGAGGCTATTAAGGCTTGCTTCAGAGACAGGGCCCATTGGCTAGATCACACCCAGTGTCCAGCTTTCGATGTTTGAAGGTAGTTTAGGTTGTTTGAAACAGCACCAAGATTAGTTTTAAAAGGCATGTTGCTCAGCAAGTGGTCCTCTGGTCTTTTTCTCACATCTTAGAAAGAATTCCCAGTCACAGATACTCTTTGGGAATAGTTCATTAAACTGATGAAAGAGTTGAACTACATTAGCACATCATACTTCGAGAGCTTAATTTAAGGCATTCTAACAATCAGAGAGAAAATAACATGTGATATGTACTTGAATATGATCTGTATTTAATAGTGTGTGTGCAACACTACCTTCAGAGTGCCTCAGAAACCTTCAGAAGAATCTTCCAGCAGTTAGCTCTACCTCCACACTTGTATGTCACAACTTGCTGCAGATGATTCTGCTGCCTTTTGGAGTCTAACCTTTTAGCACATTTATGGAATGAATCTTTGACAGATGGATGTAATGCATTCATTAGATTAAGGATACTAGTTCTCCCAGGGGTAGTTTCAAATTCACATGATGCTCTTAATATTCTTTAGTTTGGATCTGAATCCGTGATTTATTTTCTTTTATACCATGTAAGAGGGATTAGTGTGTATTGTTTATTTCACTATCATGCAGAATAATTTGCATTCTAAAAAACATGTGTACCTCGTTCATGTATTGGAAATCATAAGGTATGACTAATAATGTTTAGGAATACACAATTTTTTCTTTGTACAAATCTAACACAGGAGAAAGAATCTGATCCTCACAACATTGTAGAGACACAGTTTTGCCTGGAAAAACCAGTCTCAGTCAACACCTTCATTTCTGGATTCACAGGATGAAGAGCAGTCTAATCAACCAAATACCAAAGACATGTTCAACTGTAAATATATAAATAATAGCCCTTATTTAGGAGGAAGAGAGGAGATGAGTTCAACCTGTTTGTGGCCAAAAAATCTCAGTGTATCTGAGAGATCTGAGAAAAGCCTGGGGACTTATATATCTCAAAGGGGAATAAATATTCAGTGTTTGAGGGGTAAAAACCTAAGAAATTCCTTCCTATTATGGCATCTTTGAGGTTTCTTTCCACAAACATGATCCATTACTCACTGAAAACCAAGGGACAAGAAGCAAAAATTACTATTCTCATTCTTTCCTGAGATTGTACTACATATTAAAAGTCAAAATTCTCAAAAAAGTAAGGTTAAGGAAAGTGTTAAAGTCTGGAATAGTGCATGTTTTCATTCTTCACAAAAATGCTGATATCTGCTAATTCTCAGACTGCACTGTGCTGCATTTAGCATTTGTCCAGAGGCAGAAGCAGAAATTAAAACATGTCATCAAGGAGAGTTAAATTTGCATGAACTAACCATTAAAGCAAAGAATGCATTTGTAGGGATTTATTTTTATGTGTCTTTCAGAAGGATGTCAGCACACAGGGATTTTTTTATTTAATTGCCAAAGCCATTCCCAGGATATTTTGCAACAGTTAAATCTAGAAATTAAGACTTTAAGACCTAGTTGGTTAATTTGTTGTGCTAGGAAAAAAAACTCAGGAATTTTTTTATTAGAAAAGTGTTTTGATTTCAGAAAGTGGATTGCATCAGAAATTGAATAAGTATCCATGTTTGTATGACCTGATTTGTTGGTATTTAAGGAAAATGAAAATGTGTAATCAAAAGGGTAATAAAGCCACTTTATAAGAAAAGCAATCTCTAAAGAGGAATTGAGGACATTTTTCCAGCGAATACTTTTAGAACTTTTTTGTTGTTCTGTTACTGTTCAATCTGATAACAGTCAACAGGAAACAATATGTGACAGCATCTGTGAAAGAGACAATTTTCCATATTCACTTTGGAAGGAATTCCAAAACCTTATTTAGCACCAGCTAAACATTAAGGTATCCACAAGCAATTTTTTTTTTCAAATCTTTCTGTTTACAGAAACTGATCGCAAAATGTATATTGTGTACAAATTGAGCCTACAAAACATTGTGAGTGTTTATAGTTTTAGTTCCCAAGGAGCTACTGTCTCTAAACTGCTTTCAAAAAAACCAAAACATATAGGTTAACTTATTCTTTATTTAAGCATAACACAACAGAGTAACTGATTTTGAAAACACCTCCAGGATTCTCAAGGTCATTCACAAAAGGAGCAGTCTTTAGTGTCCCATTTTTTGCTAAGAAACACTAGATGGAGAAAGGTTTTATCATTGTAGAAAGAGAATTTGTAAAGGACTTACTGGAGGTGCATTAAAATATTGGTAAACATAATAAAAGCAGTTTTTGTTACTTATCTGATGTCCAAGGTACTTTCCATCTAATCTATTTTCTATCTATCCCAGCAGATCAATGGACAGCCAACCCCTCTGGCAGCTGACTGGAAGCAGGAGGGCTGTCATCTCCAACTTCACTTCAAGAGGCATTGAAAACTTCAGTGCCACAGTAGCAGTTGTTTGAAGAAACTGTCATATGGGTATGAATCTTTGTCTTATAGAAGAGAAAAGCAGGTAGACTTAACTCCCTGGTTTAGATGTAAGTGCTCCAACTTACTTTCTCTCCTGACTTCCCCTCCAGCTCAGACAGACTCATGAGTTGATTCTGTTATCCCTGAAAATATCATTTGACTCAGGGATAACAAAAGCTTACAAAATGTGGTAAGTACAGCTTTTGTACCTGGCTTAACTGTGACAAAGCTTGGTAAGTTTATATATTCTCTGATATAGTCTTCCATATTTAGGTTTTTAGGGATGCATAAAACACATGGGTTATTCATTGCAATTCCCTGCAGTTATTTTCTTCTGATTTTTCCTAAATCAAATACTGACCTGTAGACACACATAGAGAAAATATTATTACCATTTCTCATGCTCTGCATTTATAGGTAACAACCCTAATAATTAAATAATAATGCACTAATAATTAAAACAGAGATCAAATGTGAGGCTGATCAACAGCAGCATGTAAAGTCTTTGAACAGTGTCTTTTGAATCACAGTATGAAATTCTGCTATGAGACATGCAGTAAGCAGCATCTTTTAGCAAAAGTACTACTTGAAAATATCAATTGAACTTTTATTTATTAATTAAAAGTGATCAAACTTGGTGTTAAATAATGGCATTTATCCTTGGGATAATAAATCTCAGAGCTGAAATTTTTTTTATATTTTAAAAAATTATTATTTAACTTTTGCTTCTAAAATATTTAAACTTTTTACTTCTAAATTAAATAAATGACATTTAAATTAAAATTCATTATAAATTATTAGACAATACTTTTTATTTCATTATAATTGGGTTTTTCTTTCCTAGCAGTGATTACTCTTTAAATAAGTCCAAAGTGATTAATCAGTGACATGAAGAAGGTGTAAGCAAGCATGTAATTTTAGTAATGTGGGAAAGATGATGTAATGAATGATATTTTGCACTTGCTTTGTCTTTAACGTATGATGAAATACCAAGTGAAGTTGTTTTCGTCTCTTTGCAGGGACATCCTTAAAGAAACTGTCAATGGTTTTACTGCTGCTGATCACATTAGACTCACAACTTCTGACAGCACTTGAAAAACAAAAACATTTCATTTGCATATAGCTTGAAACTTACCTGTGAAATATGATACATTTTGAATTATGTTCTGTTATTTTTTTAATGCCTTCTCAAATTAATGTTGTGCTGGAAATCAAAGGAAAAAATAGAAGAATGACACTCCAAATATGAACATGTACACAACAAGATTCATTCAATCATGGTAATGCATGGAAAATCTGAGTTGTGCAAAGACAAAATATGAGAAGAAATATGGTGTACAGATGTGGAGGTTTGGGTTGGCAC
>WBMV01001628.1:53240-66702 GCA_013396655.1 Campylorhamphus procurvoides | reverse complement strand
GGGTTTTAGTTTGGCACATTTGGGGCTTTGGTTTGGTACATTTGGGGTTTTAGTTTGGCAAATTTGGGGCTTTAGTTTGGCACATTTGGGGCTTTAGTTTGGTATATTTGGGGCTTTATTCTGTTGTATTTGGGGTTTAGTTTGGCACATTTGGGGCTTTGGTTTGGTACATTTGGGGCTTTGGTTTGGTACATTTGGGGCTTTATTCTGTTGTATTTGGGGCTTTGGTTTGGTACGTTTGGGGCTTTGGTTTGGCATATTTGGGGCTTTAGTTTGGCACATTTGGGGCTTCAGTCTGCCATATTTGGGGCTTATTCTGCAGTATTTGGGGCTTTATTCTGCTCTATTTAGGGCATTAGTTTGGCACATTTGGGGCTTTATTCTGCTCTATTTAGGGCATTAATTTGGCACATTTGGGGCTTTAGTTTGGTACATTTGGGGTTTTAGTTTGGTACGTTTGAGGCTTTATTCTGCCATATTTGGGGCTTTATTCTGCTGTATTTAGGGCTTTATTCTGTTGTATTTGGGGCTTTAGTTTGGCATATCTGGGGCTTTAGTTTGGTACATTTGGGGGTTTATTCTGCCATATTTGGGGCTTATTCTGCCGTATTTGGGGCTTTGTTTTTCTCTTCCAATTGGCGTGGAAGAGAAATCTGCAGGGTGTGCTGTGGGATCTGGGAGTGGGAAAGGGTCTTCCTCACCGGAAGTTTGGGAAGAGGTGACAGTGCTGGGAGGGACCACAGTGGGAATAAATAATATCCAGTCAGTTGTCCCAAAGGCACCAGAGCCACGAGGTGCATTGGAACTATTTCAAATGGAAGTAGAAACAGGTATTGGGACACAACAACTTTGCCAAGAGAAATTTAAAATATTTGAGGGATTGTACCTTAGCCTTTGGAAAATATAAGTGTAGAAATGGAACTGGAATTAATTCTTGGGGTTTTTGGTTGGAGTTTTTTGTTTTTGTGGATCTGCACTGGCCACAGCACTTCAGAATATTCACAGTGAAAGCAAAGGATTTGTGTCAACCCTTAGGGAATATCTGTGTAGGTCTTGGGAAACATCTCCCTCCTGCAGTTCCTGCAGGCCATCAAGGGAACAATGAGCCTGGAACTGGGAGGAGAACTGGGAGAACTGGGAGCAGTTCCAATCCTCGCAGCTCCACGGCTCTGCTGGAGATCCATGGTGGGAATCACTCCTGGAGACACGTAATGGGAAGGGCAGTGCCTGGAGGGTGGATCCCCATCCCTTGGAGCTCTGGGAGCTGCGGCATTCCCGGGATTCCCGCAGGACCGGGGGAGTCTGGCCCGGCCCCGCAGCCACTAGAGGGAACCAGCGGCTCACCGGGAACAGGGAGAGGCACTGGGAGAAGGGCCTGGATCCAGGAATGGCTTCCCAGTGCCAGAGGGCAGGGATGGATGGGAGATTGGGAAGGAATTGCTGGCTAGGAGGGTGGGCAGGGACTGGCACGGGGTGCCCAGAGAAGCTGGGGCTGCCCCTGGATCCCTGGGAGTGTCCAAGGTCAGGTTGGAGCCACCTGGGATAGCAGGAGGTGTCCCTGGCCAAGGTTTAAGGTCTCTCCCACCCAACCCATTCCAGGACCCTCTGGCACCAGCCTGGGCAGTGTGTCCATGGAGGGGCTGAGCCATCCCTGGGCATCCAGGGGGCAAACCTGGCACAGTTTGGTGCCCATGAACCAGCAGGCACTGGGGGAGTTCTCCAGCTGGGAGCAGCCCAGAGAAGCTCCCACATCCCTGGGAGTGTCCCAGGTCAGGCTGGAGCAGCCTGAGATGATGAAATGAGTCCCTGCCCACCAAAATGAGATGATGGTTGAGGTCCCTCCCCACCCAAACCATCCCAGGGCCCCCCAAAGGGGGTCAGGGCCACCCCACCTGACCCCAACTCACCAGAGGTTCTATTGTACCGAGATCTTTAATTTTGTTGCCGCTTAGATTTAGATGTGTGAGGTTTGGACACTTTTCTGCCAACACTTCCAGGCCTCCTGAGATTCTGTTGTCGCTCAGCTCGAGCTGAAAGGCACGGAAAGGTTGGGCTGTGAGTGCCAACACCCCCTGCCCAGAGCAGGGCCAGCCCAGCCCCGTGGCACAGGGACACAGGGGGTGGCCTGGGGTGTTCCAGTTACCTTCTTAAGTTTGTTTAACTTTGGTAAGTTTGCCACTGAGGTTAAGCCTACGTTGATTGTACTCAAGAATTCCAGCTCCTCGAACTCATCTGTGAGGCCTTCGATTTTGCCTTCGTACGACCTGCAGTTGTCCAGAACGAGCTCCTTAACCTGGGGGGGAGAGAGAGGATGGGTCAGGCAGGGATAAAAGGGATCCTGGCAGGGCTGAGGGGCATTCCCAGGGTCTGCTCCCTCCTCCTCCTGGTCTTTTTTTTGCTTTTCTCCTGGAGAAAAGCGTGTCAGAAACACTGGAATTCGGATCTGCCGCCCGTCTTTGTGTTGCTCTGCGAACATCAACAGATCAAAGCATGGGGGGGTTAATTAAATAATCATTTAAATAACTGGTTCTCTCTATAAATAAAGGATAAATTGCTCACTGAAATCATTAATCCTGTTTTACTTGTGAAAAGTAGCACCATCTTTGATAAATACAAGTAAAAAGCATCCTAAAACACATGGAACCAAGTAAAAAGCATCCTAAAACCAAACAATTCCATTTTCAACTAACAACTCTGACCCTCCATACAACTCGTGGGTTAATACAACATATTATTGGCTGTTAAAGGAACTTCCTCCTGCATGGAAAAGTCAATTTTCAAGCCTGGTGTGCTCAGACACCCCTGAGAGCAGGTCCTGGGGATCCTAAACCAGGTTCCTCCTCATCAGGGCAGCTTGAGGTGGCATTTTAGGGAGGATCTCCAAGGAGGGACCTGGTATTTTAGGGAAGATCTCCAAGGAGGGAACTCCTTTCTTGGGGCATGGAGGGATGTGTTGGGTGATGCAGGAAGGGCAGGCACCCCGAGTGTCCCAGCACTGTCCTTTTATCTCCCTCACACAGGGAGAGGTGGAGATAATGTCCCCAAGGGTGGAGAGAATGTCCCCAAGGGTCCAAGAGCTCCAGACCTGCTCACCAACCCCACAGCAGGCAGGGTGGGGGTGTTGTTTTAAACCAGGTTTTTTCTGGTGTTACCACCAACAGACCCAAGAGCACCAACGTGAAGGAGCCCCAAAGACACCCCAGCCCAGCTAAAACTGCTCCTTTTTTAGCTAAACTGCTCCTTTTTTTTACTTAAACTGGTCTATTTTACCCCAAACTTCCCGGGATTCACATCCCTCCACAGCCAAGGAGAGTTTTCCTGGGCTCTGTGGAATTCCTGTGACTCCAGAGGAAGGACCCCCCTCCCATTTGGGGAACAGCCTTTTCCACACCCCCAGAGAGTTTATGTGGGACAAAGAATTCCCAAGCAAATTCCCTGGAAAAGCCCATCCTCGTGCATGGTTTGTTTGCAGGTGGGAAGGGAAGGATGTGTTGCTTCCCAGTGGGAATGGGAGAAAAAGAAACCAAAAGATCAAGTCAATGTTCCCGATCCCACACACAACCACAAAAGAAGAATCCCAAAACTCCCCAAATAAACCCCAAAACTCCAAAGTACTCCCTTGGTTTGAAATTTTGAAGCCATTTTAAAGGCACCTTTTTATCTTCTCGCTCAGGAGTTTCTTTCCACCCCACAGTATTTGAGTATCAGGGTCCCCCAGGGAGATCAGTGTGGGGACAGGCAGTGCTCACAGGAAAAAGCTCCTCACACACCCCACATCTCCCACCAAAAACAAGGGGAAAAAGTAAAATAAAGCTGCATTTGCCCCTATCTGGGGCCCTGCTGAGCAGCACGAGGTCCCTGCCAGCTGCTTTATCTCCCCTGGCCAGGTAGGAGGCTCATCCAGCACCCCTGGACACCTTTTGGAGCTGTTCTCCACCCCGGGAAGCTCCTGCTTCTCACAGGACCAGGGGGGTTTTGTCTCATCCTCTTTGCAGGGAATTTGCAGGAATTCAGGAAGAGGAGGAAGGTGGGAGAGGAAGTGCTGAAGGAAGGGGGTTAAGAGCACCCAAATCTCATGGTGAGAAAGAAACAGCACCTGCCCTCATTGCAGGAGGTGGGACATCCATCCATCCATCCAACCATCCTTCCTTCCTGAGGACAGAGAAGAGGCAAAAACAGGGAACTGGCCAAAGTTCCCTCAGGAGCAGAGAGATTTGAGGGAGAGCAGAAGGAAGACCTTCAGTCCCATGGCAGATGAGCCAACTGGCTTCTGCTTTTAATTTGCTCTTTTTAGGATGCTGGAATGGTTTGGGTTGGGAGGGACCTGAAGATCATCTCATCCCATGGGGGTTTGAGGGCAGGGTTGTCCAGGTCCTGCGCTCCCCACAGCCTCCAGCCCTGCTCATCCCACTGTCCTCCCCTTCCACTCCACTTCCCATGTCTGTAGGAACTCTCTGGTCCATGTTCCTGCTGAGGTGCCCCCAGGAGAGGCCACAGCTCTCCACGGTCCCTCCTGCATTGACAGGGACCTTCTCCAAGGCTTTGGCTGCTGCACAGGGATCCTTCTCAATCCTGAGACCCTGGTTGGGATGTTGGGCCTCATCCAGACCCATTCCAATCACCCCACAGAGCCCTGCCAGTGTGACATGGGGAAGGGGAAAGGTGACCACATTCCAGCTAAAGCAGCTCACTGAACTCAACAGAAAGAGTGGAATCTACTCCTTGTTTGTGTTTCAGAAGTCTTTGTAATGTGAAGGAAAATTCCAGCTCCTGAATCACCCTCCAAACATCTGCACTTCCCTGAAAACACCCGGCAGGGCTACAACTTTGCCATCTCTCTCCTCACCTTCTGTCACCAGGACACAGAATGAAAAGGTGACACAACTGAGCAGCTTCTCAAGTCCTGGAGAACATCTGCATGAGGTGAGGGGGCTGCAGCTGCTGGGACCCAGTGCAGGTGGGTCCCACTGGATTTCAGGGATGGGCAGGTGAGCAGGAGGGATTTGGGGCTGATCTGAACACGTCTGGGATTAAGTGTCCTCAGGAAATTTGTGTTCAGCTGCACCAAAGACATGGGAACACAACCTGCAGAGGCTGTGTGTCCCCAACTCCATCCCTACACCACGGAGCAGATGCAACCAAGGTCCTAACTGGAGTAGGTACCAAGGACTAGGACAATACAAACCACAGCATCTGGACTTGTCATCCCAAAAAATGGCTCCACAGTGGGAAAGCAGCACCCCACAGGCACCCAAGCACAAGGAGCACCCCAGGACCTCCTGGGACAGCCTGGAAGGCTCCCACAGGGGAGTGTGTGGCACAAATGCCATGCTGGAGGTGCCAGGGTGGCTCCCAGGGCATTCCCAGCACTGACTGGGCTCCATGACAAGGGACCATCAGTGCTTGGGTTGGGATGTCACACGTGGTAGAGCTTCAACTGCCACGTGTTCCTCACCCAGCCTGCTCTGCCTTGTCCTCTGTGCTGTGGGGTGTCCCTGTCCCCCTCCAGGAGGTGCCCCCTGCTCCACAGGCACGTCCTAGGTGCCCACTCACTTCTGCTCTACACTCTCCTGGTAGGAGCCCTTGGCTTTTCCACAAAAGAGGAGGTTCCTGCTCCTCAGCCCAACTCCCCAGGCCCCAGCCGTGTCCCTGCTCCACCATGGCTATCCCAGATTCTATTCCTGACACTTCCAGCACCTGCCAGCCCTGCTGGTGACGCCAGTGGGCATTGCAGCATCCCTGGAGCTCCTCAGGACAGCCCTGGAGCTCCTAAGGACAGCCCTGGAGCTCCTCAGAACGTCCCTGGAGCTCCTCAGGACAGCCCTGGAGCTCCTCAGGACATCCCTGGAGCTCCTCAGGACAGCCCTGCCACCACCCTGCCCTGCCTGCCTGATAAGCAGGGGCTCTTATCTCCTCCCTGCACTCAGCTGGGGTCCCAAAGGCACAGCCCAGGCCCTTCCCACCCACGGGGGCCACAGAGAGCTCCAACCTGCCCCGTGGGCAAGTTGGGCACCCAGGTGGAAGCAGGCACGGGATTTCATGGAATTCCTCCCAAGTGCCACCTGGGGCTCGCTCACCTGTGCAGGTACCTGGCAGAGAGGGCACCTCTGTGTCCCCCTTACCAACACAGACACAGCCATGGAATCTCTGAGGTTGGAAAAGCCCTCCCAGCCCATGGAGCCCACCCTGTGCCCGATGCCCACCTTGAGTACTGAGTGCCATGGCCAGTCCTGCCTTGGGCACCTCCAGGGCTGGGCACTCCCTGGTGTTCCAACACCTGAGCACCCTTTCCATGCAGAAATTCCTGCTGATGTCCCACCTGTCCCTGCCCTGTCCCAGCCCTCTCCTCCTGTCCCTGTTCCCTGGGGGCAGTGCCCAACCCCCCTCTCCTGTCAGGGAGTTGCAGAACCAGAAGGTGCCCCCTGAGCCTCCTTTTCTCCAGAATAAAACAGGTCAAAAGGCAAAGTCTCCCCTTCAGAAAACCTACAACCCAAGGGCAGGAGGTCCAGGAACTTAAGCCCAAATTCTCCAATCCAGATCTGTAGTTAAAGTCTCAACAAGGTGACAGAAGGATATTGGGAATACAATTTTCCAAGACTAAAGGCAAATTTCCAACTCTGAGGAACAGAAAAGGTTCCAACAACTCCTTTTCAGCGCAGTGGAGCAGATGCTTTGAAGTGTCCATTGCATGTGGAATCCCAGGACACAAACACCTCACTTTGGGGGATTTTCCTTGAAAAAGACCAACCAAATGATCAGGGGGGCACTGGGAGAAGTCCAGGCCCCCAAGAGCTGTGTCCTCCTGGGTCCTGTATGGTATTCCAGGTCTGTCCTCAGGCACAAGTGGGATCTTGAGCACAAATGGATCTCCTCAGGCTTCTGTTCCACTGGCTTTGTGCAGCAGCGTTAAGAGAAGCCAGCCCTCCACAGTCACAACATTCTTGGCTTTTAGGGAAGGCAGGAGTTTGGCAGGGCTCAGGATTTAGGAAGAAATTCCTCCCTGGCACAGAGTGCCCAGAGAAGCTGTGGCTGCTCCATCCCTGGGAGTGTCCAAGGCCAGGCTGGATGGAGCTTGGAGCAACCTGGACTGGTGGAAGGTGTCCCTGCCCATGGTAAGGGTTAGATGGGATGAGCTTTGAGGTCCCTTCCAGCCAAAGTCATTCCATGATTCCACAGCAACGCCCAAGTCTTGCAGGAGCCCACCCTTCCTGCTCTGCTCCAGTGATGGGAAGGGTATGATGTTCTCCATGCTCGTGTTGGAGACTTCCCCCCAAATTCCTACTGGAGGCCATAAATGTTGCATGAATTTCCAATTCAGATCCCATGTGGAATGTGACCAGGCCAACAAATGCTTGGATGAACAGCCTGCTTAAAGCCTTGGGCCACGAGCTGCTCCAGAGGCTCCAAGACACAAGGCAAGGTGTGCTCTGAGATGATCCACTGACCACCAAAACGTGACCAACTCGACCAACCACATTTTAAATAAATAAATAAAGACAACCCCAGGTGCCATTTGCCAGCTGCCCTCCAGAGAGCCCTTCAGCTCAGTCAGAACCCTCTGTGATCCCACCCTCAAGCCATGCCATGCCCAGCTCCTGGTGGAAAACAGCCAGGAAGGAGAACCCGGAGTCTCCCCAGGCCCAAGTGGAGCAGCTGGTCCTGCATGTCCACAGGACACTCCTCAGGAGCTTTGTGGCCCTTCCAGCCTTGCCAGAGCACTGCCCGTTTGGGCTGTGCCCCCTCCCACCCTGGCACGTTGCCCACGGGCACGAGGGAGCCGGGCAGATGTCAGAGCTCCGACCACTGGCCCGGAGCCACCGGGATTCCCCTTCCCCTGGGAATGCTCAGCTGCTCCTCCCAGGGTGCCTGGGAAGGAGGACCTGGCCACAAACACAACTCCTCCAGCAGGGAAGGGGAAGGTCCAATGGTTGGACATCCTCCCCACTCAAGGTAAAAGCCAAGCAGAATAAAGAACCAGCCAGGGGATGGTTTCTTCCTTACCCCAATCACCACGTGGATTTGGGTTTGGATAAATCCCTCCAAGGCTTTATTGGGAGTATCCAAGATGGGATAAATTGATTTAACCCTCTTGCCTAACTCAACGAGTGACCATGACCAGGGCTGGACTAGACTGGATGGAGAAGCTGCAAAATGGACTTGATGGTCCTTGTGGGGCCTTCCCAAGTCATATTTTGGGATTGTGTGAAATCCCAGGACAGGGAAAAACACTGAAAAAGCAGGCACAGAACACACCCCACTGCCCTGGAGATCCATAAGAGACATCCAGAGGACTGGAGAATCCTCCAGTGGAGACCACAAGTGATGTCTGGGATTTCTGTGGATCCCTGGTGATTCCATCAGCAATTATGGACAGCAGCGACACCACAGCCCAACACCAGCACCTGCCAGGCCTTCACAGCAGGTCACAAAGAAGTTCAGAGGATTCCCCCAAGCTGAAGTTTACAGGAATCCCCCCAGGAACACTCTCCTCACCCAAAAAGGGTGTCCCCTCCACTGGCAATCTGCAACTGGTGACCATGAACATCATCAAATCCACCGACCCCAACACCACCATGTTCACCCCTAAACCACATCCTCAAGTGCCAAATTCTCATACCAAGGTCACGTGAAACTTCTACCGGACCCCAAAACTCAACTAGGGTTTGTCAAAGTGACACAACCTCAAATTTCCATGTTGGAATTCCTCTTTTCCATCTCTTTCCTGGAAACTCCACCAGTACTTTTAAACACACCCAAACTGACACTGCAGCATCATGGAATCTCCTGAGGTTGGACTGGTGTCCTAGTCCTGCCTGATCCACCATCACCCCTATCCCAAGGGAAAGGAGCAGGAGAGAGAGACAGGAAACTTCTGGGGTTTGCTTTATTGGGTTGGTGTTGGTCTGTGCTTTGTTTTCTTTATTTTTTCATCTCAAAGCTGCTCCCTGTTCAGACAGAGCTCAGGAAAAAAAACTGGCTCAATAAATTAACGCTTTTACCCTCCAATATTTCACATCATGCAACTCTAAACCCTGAGAGCAAGACATATGGATGCTCCAACCCATTTTCCTCTGTAAAAACTCCAAATATTTTAGACAGGCTGTTTCAAATATGTGCACAAACAGCTTGATCTTTACATTAAATGCTTTTGAACGTTCCCATTTCTGTTCTCCAGCTGGGATCGCTTTGCTCTGCTCCTGGCTGGGCTGGGTGACTCCATGGATCACTCCAGCTCCAGGGCTCGCATGGAGAAATGGTTTGGCCACTTCCAAAGGGCTTCTCCTCCACTCACAGGAGGTAAAACAGAAGGAAAACTAAGACTGTGCTGCACCTTTTCCTTCCAAACTCTCCAGGCTGGGATTTGGAGCCTTTGGCAGCTCCAGGAGTTGCCTTCAGCCAAGGGCTGATGAGGAGACACATCCAAACCAAACTGCATTTAAAGGAAGGTCAATTTTAAGGACTAATTAGGACACATTGACGAGTGTTACTTGGAAAAGAGCAGCTTTTCCTGGCTTTTTTTTAATGGCTTTGAAGGAAAAACGTTCAACCAAGCTGGACTCCACCAGAGCACAATGTTTGCACAGCAGTGTCAAGGCAAACCATGGCTTTTTCCTTCTTTTTGGAATTCTTTCAGAGGCTCTGCTCCCACAAGCTTTGGGACTGATTTTAGCCATGCCATAAAAGCCCAGACTCCACAGTTAGGAGTTTTGTTGGAAGGGAAGGGGGGCAGGAGGAGACAGGGAAGGATTCTGTGCAGAACAAGAGGAGCAGTGTCCCAGAAATAGCTGGGAAGTGTCCGTCATTCCAAAGCACAACACAACATTCCCACTCTCTGTTCCCACCTGGGATTTGGGCCTTGCTGTGGACACAGAGGGTTTGGTTCAGTGAGTGGAGCTGTTTCTCCATTGAGACCTTTCTCCCACCCATCCAAGCAAAGTCCTGCTCCATCCCAGGCACTGGGATCCCAGAAATGCTGGGAATTCTGGTGTCCAAACCATCTTCCCTTGCTTTTATTTCACTCAAAACCCACTCCAGACAGCACCACGTGTGTTCCACACATCCAAGTCTTTAATTTCCAGGCTTCTCCACCATCTGTACGGCAAGAGGAGGGAATAATCCATAGAATGACTGACATGGGAATAGCTGATCAACATCGGCTTTCCTGGCTGTAAATATTTAGCAGGAATCACTCAGCACCAGCCTTTGGGGATGTAAATATTTAAGGGAAAAGCCAGGGATGCTCTGCCACCACTCCACGGACATTCAGGATGTAAATATTTAAGGAAACAGCCAGGGATGCTTTTGCCATCATCCCAGGGACATTTACAGATGTGTCACCAATGAAGATAAAACGCTTTTTTAAATACAGTGAAATAGAAAGTATTTTAAAAGTCCTGAGTCCCTTTAAAAATCCTGCATGTTTTGGGGGCACACTTGGAGCAGAACAGCAGGAATGTGTATTTATTCATGGATATGTAACACACAATTCCTGCTGCAAGGAGAGGCTGGAGAAGGAAAAGCTTAATCCAGAAATGTTTGTACTGAGAAGGCTTTTCCTCCCCTTTTCCCACCAGCTTTTGGGCAGGACAAGAACTTGTTTCTTCAGGAAATGCAGCAGAATTCCCTCATTTCTTCCAGCTGGAATTAGGACACACACCTGAGTCCCAGGGAAAATCTGTAGCTGTGGCTGCACTTCCCAGATTGTTGGTCAGCAGGGAATTCTCACGAGTCATAAAGTAAATCCACCCTCCCAAAAAAATGGGAATAGTCCCAAAGAATTTCTCTGCAGCCACAGGGAAGACCCAAATATAATTTAAATGGTCATATGTCACTTTAAACTCTTGAATGCCCTTTGAAGCATCACAGCAAGGAACCAGCTCGAGGAAAAAAAAGCCTTTTTCCAGTATATTTTTGATTTAAAAGAGCACTTTGGAAAGATGTTTGCATCGTGTTTCCCTTCAGAGTTAAAACTTCCCAAAAAAAAAAGAGAAAAGACTGTCAGGTGAGGGTTGGGGAGGAGAGTCCTCTGCAATAACTGGGGCTGCTTCTGAAGGTGCTTAATTAGAACAGAAAATTATATTGATAAGATAAACCCAGTGCCAATTCTACACCCAGTGACTGATCAGTGTGGAACTATCTGCGCAGAAAGCAGAGGAACAAACTCAATTCTGGTTGTACAACCCCCAGAAACCCCCACATTTCAACCACCAAACCCCACACCTTCCCCCAACATTGAATGTGTACGAAAATTAAAGGGAGAATTTAAAAAACAAACAACAAAAAGCGAGGCTGAGGAAGAAATACCTCCTGTATCATCCACTTCAGGACATTTATAGTAGGTTTTATTAGTCAGGATGGGACTTTATGGGGTTATATGACTTAACAGCCCCAAGTAACACACAGAATTGCAAATAAAAATTGTTTTAGGCAGATCAAGCTACAAAATATGAAATCTAGGCTCAGAAAGAACCACAACAGCCTGTCACCATCCTGTTGTCCACCTCTGATTTACACACAGGTTTGCTACTGTTTAATTACAGGATCTGTTAAATAAAAGATACAGCACAGAACTAAAGTTGCACATATTGGGCACAAGCATCACAATAAGTACATTCAGGGCTATTTTCACCAAGATTTATTTATTTTACACGTAGGAGTTGGAAAATAATGATCCCCCAGAAAGAAAAAAAAAAAAAAGGAGGAATGCTGATTGTCCAAAGACTAAGGAAAACAATTCCCAGACCATCCTACTCAAAGACCGAGTAAAATCCATAAATAAATGACTTTGGCATTAGGCTCAATCCTAACCCCCACTCCCAGTGGCTGGATTGGGCCGAATTTGATTTTACAGGTATTTTAGAGCCCCAGAATCCCAACCACACGCTCGATTCCCCCAAAACCACGTGCACACACCACAACAAACACACCTGGAGCCAAACAGAGCGGCATTCCCAAATCTGCATTCCCAGATCCCTCTCCCTACGTGCAAAAAGCACCCAAAACTCGGGCTGGAAGGACCAAGACACCGAACCCGCTGCTGGAACCAAAGGCTGGCAGGTAAATAAAGCGGCGATTGATTAAATAATGGTGATTTTCCCGGTCCCTCCCGAGCTGCGAGCCCGGAGCGTTCCCAACTTTCTTGGGCACGGGGAGAGAACGGGACAGACACGGAACAGAACGGGGCAAACACAGAACAAAATGGGGCAAAAAGAGAACAAAACGGGGCAGATACAGAACAAAAAAGGGCAGATACAGAACAAAAAGGGGCAAACATTGAACACACCGGAGANGGCGATGCACCGGAACGGGCGAGAAACGACTCAAAACCGTGAAAATTAAAGGTGAAATACAACAAATCGTTAAATACACGACTGGGAGCGGCGGGCGGGCCATGAGGGCCCTGCCCTGCGAGGGAAGGGGGCGTATTGGCGGCTGTGCCTGGGGGGCTGCCCGGCCCCATCACGGCCTCATCCCGGTCCCACCACCCCATCCCGGCCCTATCCCGGCTCCATCCCGGTCCCACCGGCCCATCCCGGCCCCATCCCCGCGCCCCCCGCCGCCTTTACCCCTCACGCCGCTCCCGCCACAAAATGGCAGCGGCGGCGCTGCCCGTCATGTCGGAGGTTGCGGGGCGGCCCCGCCGATCCTCCCCGCCAGCCCCGCCGCTCCTCCCGGCCGGCCCCGCCGCTCCCTGCGGCCCCGCGGGCAGGAGGAGCGCCAGGAGGAGGAGGAGGGGGAGGAGGAGGAGGAGGGCCGGGGGNCCGGCAGGGAAGGCGGCGGAGCCCCAGAACATGGCGCCGCGTCCTACTTGCGGCGCTGCCCCGGAGCCCCCCGCGGATGGCGGCCGAGCCCTCCTTCCTCCCTCCCCCGCGTCCCGGCCGCCTCCTCCTCCTCCCTCTCCTCCCTCCCGCGGCTCGCCCAGGAGTTTTTTAAACTTTAAAGCGCACCTTCGGCCGCCCCGCGCCCGCCTTTTGTCCCGCCGAGGTACGTTCGCCGCCCGCGGCCCTCACAGGGGCCCGGCCCGGCCCGGCCCGTTCCGCCGCGGGTTCGAGCCCCGCCACCGCCACCCTTTCTTTTTGGGGCGCTCTCCTCTCTTTNTCTTTCCCCCCCCCTCCTCCTCCCCCCCCGATATTCTTTTTGTTGTCGGATTTGTTTTGTTGTTGTGGTTTTTTTTTTTACCCCCCTTTTTTTTTGTCCTGCCAAAGTTTCCCCCGTTCATTCCGCCAGACGCGGAACAACAACGCGAAGTCCGGCCCTGGGGAAGGGAAGGGAAAGGAAAGGAGGGAGGGAAAAAACGGGGAAAAACACGCAAACACAGCCAGCCTTTTTGTGCGTGTGTGTGTGGGGATGGACGTGCAGAGCGCCTTCATTCCCTCCTATATTTATCCTTATATTATTATTATTATTATTATTCAACGCTCGCGCTACCGGCGGCGATGCCACATCGCCCCCGGGGGAAAAA
>WBMV01001622.1:0-29370 GCA_013396655.1 Campylorhamphus procurvoides | reverse complement strand
ACCTCTCTGGGTTCCCAAGACCACTCAAAAATCACTGAGAGGTTTTGTGATGGCATCTACAACTTCCTCATCAGGGGAAGAGGAGGGCCAGGCACTGATCTCTCCTCTGTGGTGACCAGTGACAGGATCGGAGGGAATAGCCTGAAGTTATGTCAAGGGAGGTTTGGGTTGGGTATTAGAAAAGGTTTCCTCACCCAGAGGGTGCTTAGGCACTGGAACAGGATCTCCAGAGAAGTGGTCACAGCACCTAGTCTGAGAGAGTTCTAGAAGCCTTTGAATGATGCTCTCAGGCACGTGGTGTGGGTCTTGGGGACGATCCTGTGCAGGACTAAGAGCTGGACTCAATGGTCCTTGTGAGTCCCTTCCAACTCAGCATGTTCTGTGATTCTGCGATTCTGTGAAACGGTGCATATAGGCTATAATGGCCTGATGCAAATAAGAATTTTTACTCACAGACTGTTTTTCAAGTTACTTAAAAGACCTTAGAGGTATTAACTGCACAACTTCAGTCCTCACGCATAGCAAAAATAGACAAGTACGTAGATAAAGAGGGACCAGTGGACTTCCATTTAACAATTTTTTTCTGGATTTGATGCAAGTAGAATAGCAGAAAGAACAGCAGTGTCACAACTCTCTTAGTAGTGCATAAGAACAATCTTCTGTAGTTTATTGCAGGAAGTGAAAGCTATGGTATTTAACAGAATCTTTGGAGGAAATTTCTGCACAAGTAGACTCAATGTACTTTAAATCAGAGTTGAGATATGTCCTGGCCATATCACACCTTTCATAAAAGAGTAGTTCTTTCTTAGTAGGCTGTTTTTGGACTCTTTCATAGTTTAATGGGCTGAATATGGGATCAACTGCTATGAACTTCCACTGTCTTCATCAGACCTGTGAAATATAACCTTGCTATTTCACTTCACCTCTGTTTCATCATTACCATAAACAGCATGTATATATTGGTTTATCGGTGGTGCCGAGAAGACATTTTTGTAGTACTTTGACTAGGAAGCATAACAGAAATATATTCTTTTATTGCTATTGTTTATTTCAATTCCATCTTTATTTAGTAGGTTCTCTGCTCTAAGAATCAAGAGTGGACTTGGCTCTGCTATCCTTGAAATTATCTGGCAATATGAGTGAGATAGTTGGGGTGCTTGATTTGTTAGAAACCTTTTCTCATGACATATTTTTCTTTCTACTAATTCCCAGATACTGTGCTATAGATTGGAGTTTGCAATGATAGAAAGGACACTGACATAAGGTATTATTTTTGGAAGCAGAAAGAGAGAATTTACTCATCAGCTTGAAAAACTCTGCAATGAAATTCTCTACCATCATAACAATAAAATCAAACAGAATCTTATTTGTGTGCCATAGAGAACAGTTTTGAGTTTTATACTAGCATGCCTTGAATTTTTATTGCTAAAACATAAGATTTTTTTAATCATCATATTTCTGAAAAAGTCAAGATTTAAATGTCTCTTACAGTCTTCAGGATCATAAAAGCAAAATTAAAGCTTATATAAAAATGAAGATATAATCATGGTTTTCAATCTCTAATATTTGGGCATTAGCCCCAAATGTTTACTAATTATGCCCTTAAGTAACACCTCAGGATCAGAGAAGTTAAATGGGGTAAAGAATGTGAAGAAAAACAACTATTCTTCTTAAAAAAATTAAAATTGTTCATTCAATTAAAAAGCCCTTAATAAAAATCTGTACTTGAGTTCAAGTTGCCCACGGGAAGGTCTAATTCATGCTGTCCATTAATGAAAGCTTTATATGACCATTAAGGAAAAACCGACAAGTTATCACAGCAACCTTAGTAATGCTTGTTAACATATGTAAGAAATAAAAGCTGGATAGTTAAAATGCACCCTAAATTCTACTTTTATAAGGTCAAACTTAGTAAAATGTTAATAGATTTAAAAGATCTTTAATTTCAACTACTGATACATGTTTTAAATGTGGTACTGAAATTTCTTCTTTTCAGATGACAAGTGTACTATTTGATTAAATGTGAACCAATGTCTGGCAGTAAGTTAGTCATTATAATACTTTATTGAATTCTCTTTGTATAGAGATGATATTTTCTAAACTGGAACTTATAACAAGCATTTGTACAATATAAAGCAAATTAATGTCTAGAACTGGTTCTTGAAGAATTGGAAAGAAATAAGCTCTATTTTTTAAAAAAGAAATTTGTGAAAATTAATAATTTTGAGAACTTGCATATTGCTCTCCTCATTTATAGCTACAGTCATAAAGACAAAGTAAACATCATAATTCCTATTTGGAAATTAAAGCAATTCTGCGACACTAATTTTTTTTAAATTTTTTTAAAGGTATGTCCATTTCAGATGCCTCTTTTTCTTTTTTTTCTTGCTTAAAATTTGTCAGTGGGCATTCTGAATTGTATCCCACATCACTTAAAAAATGCAGATTTACATGTCTTGGTCAAATTCATATAACAGAATAGTGTCAGAATAAAGGAGAAAATAATCTTTTTTCAATTTAGAACTACTCTATTCTAACTAGTGAATCACAGCCATCTTCATATAAACCAAATCAAATGGCTTCATATAAAAACATTTTTACTTTTGCTGGAAGACATTTATAAATGTTATGTAGGATTGTCTTGTCATGGATCTTTTCCTAGGCTATCATATAAAACTGTAGAAAACAAGTTTGTTATGAAAAGCCTACAAATTATTGTAGTGGTTTAGAGTAATCACTGTAAACCACTGAAAAGTAACATAGAGGTAACTTTTTTTCAGTTGGTGACTTAACTCTAGCAACGCTATTTGTTAAAGAATTATTAATTTTGACTTTTTTACAGTATTGGTTACATGCCCATTGATTTCACATGGATATGTCAAATCTTGACAAATATTACAAACTACTCAAATTAATTATTACAAAAAATTCAAAATTTTAAACTACATCACTGTCATCTTATATCTTGGAAAACTGAAATCAGAGTGATATTAGAGCTTCTGGTCACAGTCACTAATACTTCTACTGCTTTTAAAAATGATGTTATGCCTGTTAACACCCAGGATATGAACATACCGAACATCTGTCAACTTAGAACACAGACATCTCTGTCCATAGAATTAGGTGTTACTGATATATATATATATATATATACATATATATGTGTGTGTGTGCATGTATATATATTTTACCATATTCTGTTCCCATCTATTTGGTGAATTCTGGAGTGCATTAAAATCTCCCTTTTTTAAAAAAAAATTCTTTTGCACACTACTGAGTGCTCTCTTAGTCTTATGCGGTCTTTGCCAACTCACACTACTGAAAAAAATCTCTGAACATCCCATTTTACACTTCAGAAGCTTTCTTCAATATTTCCTTTCCTGGTGTTTTTTTTTTCCCTAGACTTCTTTTCACCAGCAGTTTATATCTGATTGCTGTCCATTTTTTTTTAAAGTTTTTGTTTTCTTTGCAAATATTGGTGGACAATAATTAAATTCCCCTTCTTCCAACACTACTGTGTACTTCATTTGCTTTGGTATAAGCAAACTTGACAAATTTTAACCCTAGTTCTGTTGTCAGTTTTGTCAGTGGCAGCATACATGGCTCCCACATGGCTGATTTCATCATAAAATCTTAGAATGGTTTGTGTTGGAAGGGACCTTAAAGATCATCTAGTTACAACTTCCCTGCTGTGGGCAGGGATAACTTCCGCTAAAGCAGGTTGCTCCAAGTCCCATCCAACCTGACCTTGAACACTTTCAGGGATGGGGATCCACAACTTCTCTGGGCAACCTGTTTCAGTGTCTCATCACCCTCACAGTAAAGAATTTCTTCCTTATATCTAGTTTAAACCTACTCTCAGTTTAAAGGCGTTCCCTCTTGTCCTAGTGCTATTGCCCTTGTAAAAAGTTCCTCTCTATCTTAATTGTCATTTCTGCAAGCTCTTGTAGTTTCTGGCAGTTTGACTGGTTTCACTCTTGGTGTGGGCTGCTGTTGGCAGAAGTGGGCATGTTTAAAGGCCAAGACAGCCCTGGTGGCTTTTTTTTCGTCATTACTTAGTTTGTTGTTTGACCGTTTCAAAGTTAACAATCCCTTTTCCCTTATGCTCTTCTTTTTGTGAGATTTTGACTTGTTCTGCTCTGTATGACTCTCCTGCCCAGCTCTGACATGATAGGCACTGATCCACCTAGTTGCCTTAGCCCTTTATAGTCTTTCTGTTCCATGTAGCCTATTTAGATGCCTACTTTGTTTATAGAGCCTGTTTTTCATCTTCACAATTTATTTTGCCTTATGCTGGCCTATCTTTGTGGTGCTTACTAATCCAGTTTGGTTTATACAAACTAGTACTCAGAATGAATGATATTGCTTTCTTCCTGCTATAGTTAAAAACAGGAGCCCTAATATCTTCTGGAAACACTTCATCCATTGTTCATGTGGCCACATGGATGTTGGCACTTTTATTTTGTCCCATGCATTCAGTAGCAGCTATAATCCATCATGTTGTCTACAAATTTATGTTCTGAAATATGTAACAACTCCATTATATTAATTTTGTCATTTTCCAAGCCTTTTTATGTCTAGCCAGCCAAATATTTTCAAAAGACAATACTGCCTGCTTCTTCCAGAAGTCACAATGTTATTCTTAAGTGTGCAGTGCCTGAGTTGGTTGCCACATTCCTATAACCTCCCAGCAATCTACCTCATGTAGAGACAAAAATAACTTGCCCCTTGCTAAAAGTTAAAAGTGTAGGAATGGATGATCATATTTATATACCAGCTACTATAATTCTGTCTCTGCATTCCCCAACAGTGAGGTGACAAACTAAAGGAGAGAAAAAATTGCTCCAGGACCTTATTTACTTTTTGCAGTGGATTACAGGTAGAGGGACTACAGAGAAATGACATTATATACTGTAAGATTCAGCTAAGATACAATTTCTTCCATAACTTGCCATGACAACTTGAAAATTCTAGGTCTTAATTACTTGCTGTATATAACTTCCTTTCTCTCAGTCTAAAAATATACAGTCAAATAGTAGCAAAAAATACAAGACAACGGAAGTGACAAAGAATGAAATTATTCTATTATCATACAAGCATATTTCCCTTAAAAAAGAAAAAAAAATTAACATATATCATGAAGAAAAAGAAATATATCCTAATTATATTTTTCCAAGACCTACATGGATTTAGAAATTCAAGACTGTGATCCTTGATCAAAAAAACCACAGCAACTGCGGAAAAATAAGATTGTTCACTAGGAAGTCCATGCTGTGTTTGCACTTCCAGAAGCAAAACAGTGTTAAGTGGACCACTAGGCATTTCCCATGGGTTCTTGGAAATTATTAAGCTGCACAGTTTTCTACATGTTTTCCATACTTCATGTTTTCTCATAAACCTAATACAAAAATATATTTTTGTAGTAGAGTTATATCTGTAGTCTAACCTTTGAGGATTTAAAAAAAAAAAAAGCATGTGTTTCAAAATGTGCCTTCACACACATTGTATTTCAGATCTTCTCACCTACCATTTCTAAATAAAGGATATTCAACCAGACTCTTTCCTCCTCATAGCAGGGCCTTTTAATACTCATTCTACCTTTATGTTGGATTGAAATTTAGTTCTGCTTTTACATTTATTTTCTGTTTTGTTGGCTTGCTTGCCTTTCCACACCTTCCCTGCTTTTATAGTCACAAACACTAAGAACATTCTTGCAATAGTATTGAAAAAAATCTGAATTCCACTAGTTCGAGTAGTTAATTTTGGCATAACTGTCCCAGAAGCAAGAATTCTGTGTGGCTTCCAAACATAGATCTTTTCTGTGGAGATGAAGTATCTTCTGCATCCAACATATCAAACTGTCAAGCCGTTTTTTAAAGACAGAATTGATGAAATACATCTGATTTAAATAAATTGGATTGTTTGAACGTGCCTAAAGCCATAGTACAAATATGTCACTGTTTCCGGTCTCTTAATGTGAGTCTAACTGAGTCCGTTGGGCAAAGGATTTTCAAAGAAATCTCTCCTTTGTTCATTCATGCACAGTTCGAAAGCCAGGGAATTGTTGCAGGATATTCTCATTACAGTTTAGATGCAAAAATCTATTTTGTGGTTGCTATGCAATTTGAAATTTTTGTACTTTGCATACGTTCATCACTAGTTGTCCTCTTTGGTACGCAGCCGCAAAGGGGAAAATAGAGAATTTCTCCTATTATCTTGTACTTGATTTCTTCAGTACTTTTAAGAATTTTTAATTGATAGCATTTACTTGAAGGTGTAGGGTTTTACTAAAAAATTCATATTTCACCATTACTGATGTCTTCTTCACAATACCTATACAAATAAATTCTCCTGAGCTGTTATTTATGTGCTTACTAAGGTGCTGTTCCATTGCCTGAAAACAATTGTATACTACAGCTTGCTAACTGAACATAGTTGTCAGCATGAACCATTCCCACTGAACTGTTTAAAAGTTTCACTGAAAGCCTTCAATGGAGCATGATGGGACTGGCTAAGCAACAGAAGTTAAGGTGCTTTACAGATGTCATCTGAGGTTCTTAACTTCTCTTTTCTGTTTCTCTGAAGCACTTCTAGTTTGAATGAACTATCTTGCAACAGAATTGTATGTCCTGTTCCAGAGGCAGTCTTGCCAAGACCTTGTTGGAAGTGGTACTCTGTACTGGTACTAAAAAGCATTGCAGCACATCCTAGGATTACTCTTTCCTTTTTCACGGCAGCTTCCCACTGGTAGTGATAATCATCATGTGATTGACTGATTAAACCTGAGTCTTTCTCCTCCTGTACTATTTCCAACTGATGAGCTCCCAGCTTATAGCAGAAATTCTCGTTATTAGTCCCTGAGAGCATGACCTTACACTTTGTACTATTAAATTTCATCTTGCTTCTATTACTACAGTTGCCAAGGTCATCTAATTCTTCCTTGTATGAAATTCCAATTCTTCTCAGTATGGACAACTCTGCCAAAGTTTTTGTCACCTGAAATATTTCATTAGCACGCTCACAGTATTTGTATCAAAGCCGTTAATGAAGAGATCAAATACTTGTCCTAAGACAAGTTCCTGAGGAACTCCACCAGCGATTGTTTAAACTGACAGACTTCCTTTCAACATAAGTCATATTGGACTCCTGTTTAACCCATTTTTTCAATGTTACAATTCTTGTGCTAGCTACCCTATTTAACTAGTAGCTCCCCATGTGCTACTCTAGTGAAGTTAAGACAGATTAGACTGGTTTCACATTAGAGTGGTAGAGAAAGAATTATAAACAAGATGTGAAAGTGTGACCTAGGGAAAGCAATTCAATCAAGCTGGTCTGCCCATCATCCAAATTGTTTGGAATGTTGGACAGAAGACAAAATCTGATTATATAACGACTAAATCTACTGAAAAATGTTCAGTGGAAAGCAGAAAATCTGGAAATAGACCCCTAAAATCCTTAAAAATATTGATTTGCAAATAAAAAGACCTTAGCATATAGTAAATAAATACTGAGGTATTTCTGGACCCAAGTATATTCCTATATCCAAACAATGCTGCTTTACGTTCCCTCAGTATAAATTCATTATTTAAGCCATAATGATGCAACGGTCCATTATCAGTTGGTTGTTCAGTTAATGAAGTGCCTGAGGTAAAGGTCACTGCTTTGCTTACCCAACATAAGTTTTTATTGAGAAACAAGCATTCGTTTTGATCATGGCACCAATTCAGCATCTACTAAATTGACAGCTCTACCTGTGAATAAGTTTCTATCACAAAGAAAGTGGTATCTGCTGTCATCTGACAAGTATATTTCATTCCCTACCTAGATTTAACAACTGAGACTCCTTTACTGCACAGAATAACAGCACCCTTGCTTTACAGCAGTGAAATAGATTATCAGCAGTTATGTTTGTTGCCTCAAAGAAATTTGACTTATTGATAGCTACCATTCACTAAGATTGAGCCCCTTCACTGATGACTTCTTATATCTGAGTAATTTTTTAGGTCAATTTTGATGGCTGGGATAATTTCACTGATTTGGCTGAGACCCTGCCCTCCCAAATCAGTGGCATCTTCACCCATCTGATGTTGCAGTGAAGTTTATATAAGAGGAAGGTAGAATTTCAAGACTGGATCAGGGAGTGGCTGATGTTGGTTCGCTATTCTTTCTGCTTCCAACATCCCAAAAATAATTATGTAGAACCACTTTCTTAACTATGAGTAACCCAGATGTTCATAAACCCCATGTCTTCCAGAAAAGTACCACAGGTGTGAAGAACTCACAGGAGAGAGCAACATTGAAGGACATCATCCAGCTGATGTGCTTGTCTTATCCAGAGGACTGAGAGGAGAATTAAATGAAGAACAGTGTGTTGCAAAATCTTTAGCTTTTCAAAGAACCGTTCTTCACATTTTTTAAAAGAAAATCCATGATGCAGAAACCAGGTTATTTATTGTTCCTTATTTTTTTATCATATTGCTTAGAAAGAGTTGCACAGGGATGCCTTAGCTAAGTGAAGCTCTGGGGATACCATTCAGAAATTGCTTAAAGGTTAGGAATTTTCTAACCTTACTGTTGAAGGGTCACTCATCAGTGATACCTCCTTACCAAACAGAAGCAGGAGAAAAGATACCAAGGCCTGAATTTCAGCCTGGAGACCCAGTGACAACAGTTAAGATTCAACCCAAGTCCAGTTTTCTTGGAAGCTGAATGGAATCAACACCTTGGGCCAAGTTATACACACTGAATAGTATATTTTATAACAGAGATTGTGCAGTCCTAGGTTATTGTATTTACATTTTGGGTTATGCAACACATTTTCCTGCAGGTCTCCTCCCCTTTTGCTTAGAATTTAGAAAATCTTTGCTTCTGTAGCCTTGGTGGATATAATTTTATACCTTTTTAGAAAGATTTTTTTTTTTAAATTTGTGTAATACAGGTCCAAACCATGGTAAATTTAAACTACAATAAGACACAAAATTAAGTCAAATCTTGGGTAGGATTAGGACAATTTTGCACTACTTCACTGTTGGAAAGTTTGCTCTAACACTGGTAACTTCTGAGTCAATATTGTCAAATTTGATAAAACTCTGCATGAAAACCATGCCCTGTATTGGATTCATTGCAAGGAAAAAAAGCCTTTCTTGCTCCTCACAATATTTATGAATAATCACAAGTCCATAGCTGATTAGTTCTATTCTCTTCTGTTAACTTTACTTAGGGAAAAACACATATCATATACTGATGCTCTTACCTTCCCCCTTTCTGCTAATTTACCAGTGGCTTAAAGCTTCTTTGTATCTGGCAGAATAGCTGTACTCTTTTGCCCAATCCTTCAATCCAGCAGCTCCACAATGCATCAGTAGTTGCCCTGGTTGTAAAGCAATGCATGTCCCTAACCCATCAGCTGAAAGCCTTCCTACAATATGTCAAGTATATCTGCAACATTTGTTCAAACTGAAATTTAGATGATGCTCTCTTCACATACATCAAGACATTTTATACTTCTGTGATTTGGAGTTAATGTTTTTTCCAATCCCAGACAGGAAGAGAGTACTGATTGTCTATGGAGTAAGATCCACAATCCTTTTCATTCTCCTGGAATAGCAAATGAGCATGTTTACTCGGTCATTTGAAAAGATGATACCCTGAAACCACACTATTGAGCCTGTCACAGCTGTGTTAGAGGGAGGTGACCCATTTACTGATAGAAAAGACTAGAAAATATAAAACTAGACTGAGATTTTATTTAAACAAAACTAGCTCTGATATGAACTTACTTGCTCAGACAATGGACTAAATACCTTAACTGTTCACCTATTGTGACAAGACCACTACAACTACGAACACCATTTTAATTTCAGTAATAATTTCCATAATATTCCTACTTTCCTTCCAACACATCTTCACCAGAACACATTTTTGAAAGATATTTTGCTACAGTGTTATTTAAAATTTGAAAATTCAGATACTCTCAGACAGAAGCAGTATAAGGACTGGTCTTAGACATAATAAATGGCATTTGAGACATGCACAATGGGGTTATTATCTGTGTATTTTTTTCCATAGAAATTAACACCAGGACAGGTCATTATATTGGGCCATGGGCTTTCCATCATGCGCATGCCTTCACAGTTTATCCCATTGTTCTGTACCGAGGCCAGTAATTAGTGTTTGGGTAAAGCATAGCTTCCAGAAGGAGAATCTGTCTTGATCTGTAGACATTAAAAGATAGGGAAGTGATCATACTGTTTTATAACTTGTTCCAGTGGTTAACCACTCATGGTTAACATGTGGCTTAGTTCAGCTTCCAGCCATTAGTTCTTGTTATCCTTTTCTTTCCCTGATTAAATTTAGTACTCTGAGTTTTTGCACTGTGAGAGTACTTAACACTTTCAGAGTTTCCTCCTAGACAAGTCACCACTCAATCTTCTTTTTGATAGACTAAATAAGCCAAGCTCTTACAGTCTCTCACTGTGGGCATTTTATCCAACCTTGAATAATTTTCTGTCTCTTTTTTTACAACATCTACATATTTAAATAAACCCCAACAAACCACAACTCTTTAAACTGTAGACAACAGAAGGGAATGAAATATTCTCTTATCTGTCTCATTATTGTTAAATAAAGATATACAAATTTCAAATCATGTTTCTCCCTTGGTTTCTTAGAAGATTACAATTGATGTTTTTCAGAATTATGCCTGTGGTTACTTCTTCCGTATGATACTTAGCACTTCCTCAGTCAGTGTATTCCTGAACAAAGATGTCCATCCTTCTGAGCTAGCCTGGACCTTTTTTCTCCATGCAAGATTTTGCATTCAACTGAGTTGCAACATGGGCTGGCTTTTTATTATTTTTTGAATGATCTCATTTTACCAGTAATTCAGAATGCAGTGTATGGCTGTGTTGTCCTCATTATTATTTACTGATTCTCTAATCTTTCTGCCACCAACAAATTTTCTAAGAATGATTTATGCTTATGTTTTAACTCATGGGTGAAAATGTTGAAAAACGCTGAGTCTAATGTTGATCCCTGAGGAGCCTTCTAGGATCACTTCCATTTGGTGATGATTTAGCACTGACTAGCTCTTTTTTTGAGATCATTCATTTAACAAATTTTGCATTAATCTGCATTGTGCTCTGGTGAACTTGCAGTGTGTTATCAGTGGTCTGAAACCAGGTGCTAAGAGTATGCTGGTTACAATTAAAAGACTTCTAAGCATTCACTGGGATAGAATAAAACACAGGTAGTTGTCCAGGTTGTAAAGCAATGCATTGCCCTCATCTGTGAGCTGAAAATCTCTCTATTGTGTGTTAACTATTTCTACAAGATTTATTCAAACAGAAATTTAGATGGTATTTTTCATACCTGTGAAGATAGGACATATAGTTCTCCATATATGAAATAAATTCAAAAAGATTGAAATATTGAAAAAGAAATAAACAACAACAACCACAAACACACACACACACACACACACCCCAAACAAAACAAACCACTTCTATTTCTATGGTTCTAATCCATTTCTTTAGCAGCAGAAAAGGAAGAGCAGCTATGAGGGTCATCTCAGTCAATTCTTTGGAAACATGCAGAACATGTTGCACAGCATGCCATCTTCTCCTTCTGTTCCAAATGGTGCACGTGTGGATGCTAGAAAAGAACACTAATTCCTGTTAGGATATTAGGTCCAGAGAAGGGCTTTCAAATACAAACAGTACTAGAGTAATATAATTAATTTACGCATACTCTGAGAGTTAAAATGCGATACGATTTTCACCCATTATCTGTAAATACAAAAGCTTCAAATCTTAATAATTCAGCTAGTCCCTACCACTAAAAGATTTGCCTGGAATAGTATAATAATCTTTGAGGCATCTTAACAAAAGAAAATTTTAAAATGCCCCATAAATTGCTGAAAGACTAGGCATTTAGAGTTGACTTCTTCACCTTACCAGAGCCATCTTGGACCCTGCAACTGATGGAAAGTCACAAGAAATAGGAAACACAGAATTTCAATTTATGTTGATGAACTTTATGTGAGAAGGTAGAAGCTGGTTAACAGTGACATCATCTCATGAGATAAAAGCAGTAACAGAGGCACAAACAGAGGAAAAGTGAAAGAAAATAGAATTGTATCATTTAACATCCCTATTTTCTGTAGAAACAAAAATGCCAAAACAGGCTAGTGCAAATAATTTCTGAGGACACAAAGTTATCATTACTGGCCCTTTACAACTGCTCACAGACTCTTAAATTATTGCATTGTAAAGACATACCTATTTCCATTAGAAAGTATAACCTCAAAGAACTGGAAATAGGTGTGGATTTGCTTTTCTAAATTATCTACTGATGACTAAAACCCAGCAGTTTCTATATTGGGCTTTACCAAAAGGATGCCCTTATCAGGAGCCCTAAAGATCTTGACAGACTGATTGAAAGACATCCTAGCAAATTGATGTAGTTACTCACTGATTTTTCCTCCAGCCCAAACTTGCCTGAAGACAGCACTGATGTGCTCAAATGGACCAGCAACTGTACTCCTAAATCCTCCTTTAACTTTCTTCTAGTTACTTAAGATTGCATATTTGTACTGTAGGACCAGTGCAAAGAATGATAAACCCTTAAAAAATTCACACAACTTAGCTTTCATCAGATTAAGGTACCTTAGCAACTAGAGTAATACTTTATCTATTTTCAGTGGGATTTGGTTCTCTTTATAGCACCCTTGAACTGACCCTGATAGCTGGTGTTTCTATCTTTTTTCAGCCCCGAGTCTTTTGAATCGGTGGGTTATTGAGTTGTGAGACCCTGTCATCTTCACGTGTACCTAAACTTGCTTATCCTTGCCACCCAATTTGGGTCTTTAATAAAGTGCCAGGAAAGGTGCATCTAGGTCCTATCTGTTGTATTATGACATCAATCCCATAGGAGACTCGTGGTCAAAATCTGATAATGTTAACTTTATTTTCAGCATGAATTTATGATAACTAAGTGCAATTTATAGCCTACATGCTGACATGGCATCCTTTTTTCCCTCTCCTTCTCCTTCCCCCGCCCTCTTCCCTGCGATCTTCTTCAAAATGCACACAGCATCTCCATCCTTTCGTATTCACTGTCTGAGATCCTTCCATATAAATGACTCATCACAGAGAGGAGTGGCATTTTTGCCCTTTGTGGCGTATACCTTCAGTGCAGTAGCTATGGATCTAAATAAAAGACAGCATGTTTCCAAGCACTTTTTTTCTCTCAGGGCTTGTGTGCTAAAATAGAAACCCAAGTCCACATGGTGATCATATTTGCTACCTCAGGGACTAATTTTCTTTTACCTCCTTTCCTGTATTCCAAAGCTTCATTGCCATTATCCTCTTGCTCCCCATGCACTAACAAAAAGATTTTAATGTATTCATTATGCAAAATCTTGTCTTTTGTGACCTTTGCCAAGAGTGCCCCCAAAGGACTGGCCAGGCTTAATAAGCTCACAAATAAACTACGATGTCAGCCAAGGGCACTACTGGCCAATTGAGCCTGCACCATTGCCCTCTCCCCAAGCCCCCACTTCACACCTGAGATACCCCGAGGTGGGATCACGGGGGTGTTGTCTGCCCTGGAAAACTGTTAATCCTTTCCTGCAGCTCCCAGCTAGGCAAACAATGCCCTTTGTGAAGGCTGGAACAATCACACAGGCAATGCCGTTTCTAAGATAGACTATGCCTTGCTTTAAGATCCTCTCTCTGCTCTCTCCTTGGTTACATTGTTTAATGCTTTCATTCTTCTTATTTCATTTATGTTATGTCCTGTAAAATCTTTGTCGTGAGCAAGCCAGCTGGGTCATTGGAGGAAAGGCACTCTCTCATCAGATCCTAGTGTTAGTCCATTTTCCTCCTATCCAGAGTTATTGTCTGGGTTCTGTGGGGAAAATATCCACTTCTCCATTCAGTCATTGATGCTGTGGCAGATTACAGCAGTTTCTGTCTGTCAAGCAGCCAGGCAAAGAAAACAATTAGAGGGATACACCAGCCTCTTCATTTTATACATAAAAGATGCAGATAAAGTATATAATAACAGAGAATGACATAACCAGTAAAAAAAAAGAAATCTGAATTTATTGGGGAAGAATATAAACTTTCAAAACTTTAACAGCAATCATGCTCATAAAAAATAGATATTACAAATGTTAATGCAAATTATTAGTAAATCTGACCCCTCTGCCCCACTATGACACACATTTAAAATTTATTATAAAACACATCCAGGGGAATAGCTTTAGGGAATTCATTGCTCATCTTTCTCTTTCTTCCTCCATCTCACACACTAGCAGTCTCCAGACAGCTTCTCTAAATTCTTCAGAAATACTGCCACTCTGACCTCTGTACCATAGATCCATTGACTTACTTCATTTGACTGTCTGGAGTGACAGCTAAGGTACTAGTACAACATGTTCTCACAACTTCCATGGCAGTGTACACATCTTCTTTTCAGTTCACCTCTATATTATGATGCAGAATATCAGGACACAGATTGCTCAAGTAAAGTATTTTTGAACTCCTGATGTTTTAATACATATAGTTCAAAGAAAAAGCATAAGCAAACCACGGGCTTTAGTTAAAAGCAGAATTCATCATATAACACTTACGTAAGTTCTGTCTCTGAGATCACATCAAATAGGGAAGACTGTCAATGTGATGAAAACTCTTAGGTATTGAACCGCCATTAGCTGCAATGGGACTTTAAATGGATAATATTTTTTCACCAACAGGGTTTTTTTTGGTTTTTATGGGTTTGGGTTGTTTTTATTATTTGGCCAAGATATTCAGTTCCATGATTTATCTGAAAGCTTGTCTGCTCTGGATTTATCTCAATTAAGAGATTGGGAAAAAAAATAAAATAAAAAGCCACCCTGAAATGATGACACTGCTTATTTTTTCAGAAATCAGCTAGTAAATTTGAGGCCATGTTTTCACAGATGCTAAAAATTCAGATAGAGTGTGCTCATCTCTGTGAAAACCTAGTTCTTGACATTAAAACTCCCTTGATAATAATTTCATACAACTCTTTCTAATGCTGTAACACCAAAATACCTTCTCCAACATTTTAAAGAAAAAAGACCCCAAAACAGAGCCTCAAAATCTTTCCTCATTTTAGTAGGGGTTTTACCAAGTTTTATTTTCAAACTTCAAGGAATATACATTCATTAGTATGACAGGGTAAGGCAATATCAGGAGAACACATTTACCATATGCAGAAGTAGAGTAGAGCCATTTATTCTTTTAATGTGTACTTCAGACACTCGCACTGGACACAGGAGGCAAAAATTATCTGTCCAGAAGCTCAGGAAGGAAAAAAGTACCTTTCTTTGGCATTTCTGGATAAGGCTTCCAAATGCCTTATTAAAATGAAATGAAAGCAAGGAAGATAGGCTAGAATGTTCATCAAGATCTGGGAAGAGGGGAAAAAAAAAAGCAAAGAAAACAAAAGGCACTTGCCAATAAATACAATAAACACCCATCCTGTATTACTGCAGTTACTAAGTGCTAACAATGAGCCTCTGGCAGCAGCGAGGTGTGCAGACAAAAGGCCCTTGAGAAGTTGTACTGCTGCATGCCGCATAATAGTTGAAATCTGTGAGTGTTTTTCAAGGTTAGGCACAAATAAAGCAAAATTTCTTTATTAAGGTTCCAAATTACTCATCTTCTCCTACATTTCAGTCCATTGTCAGGCTCTGAGTACTGTAACTGACCTTTGATAAACAGTCATTTCACCACAGTGATGAGACTACATAAAAACTAGTCTGCACAATATAATGCAGATTAACTGAGGGACATTCCATCTCTTCTTAAAAATAAGCCAGAATGACACCAGAGAATTTGCTCATAATTTAGTTTGTTGCATGTGCACATATTCTTTGTGCATGAAATTTCTTTCCAATGAGATAATTTAAACAATGAAGAATGAGATACATCTATCAGGCAATTTTGTATTTCCTTCAAAGGAGAGTCTCTTTAATGCTTTGTCACAAGTGTGAAAGAACTGATGATTCAGTGCTCATATGTTTCACTGTGTAATGAGGCTGAGCACCAATGTTTAAAATACAGGAAAAAACCCTGCAAATGTGAAGTTATTGCAGGTTGTGTCATGAACGAGCTTCACCTTTCTGAGTGAAGCTGGTAAGATGGTACTGTAAAGCTTGCATAGTTATCTAAGGATAAGATCAAGTATTTGTTTGGATCAAGAAATCTTTCATCAATAGTTTATCTAACCTCAGGGATCATTAAAAATATCCGTACGATACAAATACAAATAGCATATTTTGTGACATGAAAGATCAAAGAGTGATGGTGTCGTGTTGAAGGTAGTCTGAAATATTGACAAAAGATCCCACTGAATTAATGAGGCTATAAAGTTTCACGAGCAAGGCTGTGTTAACAGTGTGGTATTGTTTAGTATTTATATGGAAAATTATCAATATCGATTTGCAAATGCATTTTAGCACATGAGTAAGAAAAGAAACAGGAATGAGATGAAAAGATTGCCAGAACTAGCACTAGCATTCTGTTGTGTTGCACTATCCAGTTTCTGTCATTATAGATGCTCCCAATTTATCCTGTTCTCGTTTTACAGGGAAAAAAAATCATAAAAGGCACTAGAGATTAAATGATCAGTATTATTGTCAAGGCGTTTTAAATGAGAACGCAGAGTCCTTGGGCCAGAGCTTCATCAGTTCAAGGTATTCTTTAATCCAGCTTTGTTTCTCCTCCCTGTGTTCTCAATTTGTGTGTCTTGATGCCCATTTGTAATGAAGCCTCTAAATTACATCACAAAAGGCAGTTGTCTTTTCAGAGGAGAAGCTGCAAAATTGAACTAGAATAATACCAGACATTATTACTGAAATGACAAAATCCAAAAGTCCGTGAAAATAAAATCTGTGCTTGAGGATGCAGATACTTGATTCACCTAAACAAAATGCTATAGTCTATAAATAGCAATGTAAAAGGCTAAAGTACTGTAGGAAACAAATTTTTGAATTCTACTTTTAATTTCAGAACCCTTAGATTGCACTTGATGAGGAGAAAAAACATTTTTAAGGTCTAAATTATCTTCTGAATTTCTGGGCATTTGCAACACCCAGTAGTTTCAATGGAATCTGGTGGTGCTCAGGACCACTGGAAAATCCATTCACATACATATATCTATTATTTATATTGATATTCATATATTATGTTGCCTCTATATGTAGTCACCAGTATTTCTGACTGTAGGATTGCTGTATCAGAAAATCGTGTATTACAAAGACCGTATAAAAGTGCAACTATTCTGCCAATGCACATAGTAGAATTCTCTGATGTGGGCTTGAAAAAACATGAGCAATAAAATTAAAAATAGCATAATTGGAGAATTGCTAGTGGTATCGTCCCATCATTAGGGGGTTTTCTACTGATTTGGATCAGACTGAGCCCTAAATACAAAATGTGTATTGATTCAACTTTTTTTCTTTTTCTTACTTGGGATAAAGGAATAAATGACATGAAGAAAAAAAAATCACAGAAAATAAAAATATCACTTCAATTGCCTTGCACCATATTAGGAAAATCAAGTAACTAACTTGTGGGCTGTGAGTGTAATCAGTGTGCTGTTCATTTCTGAAACTGCTTCCTCTTCGAAGAACAAGCCCCAGAAAACATTCATAGCAATTGCTATTTCTGAGGCATGCAGCACGATTTATTTAGTCAGTCAAATTTACGCAGTTCAACAGATTCCTTGATTCTTGTTCTGCTTTTTCATTAAGCCCTTTAAACTGGACTTCTTGTCAATAAATAAAACTATTGACGTTAAAAGGTCATATCTCTGACCTTTCACATGTTTCTCCTGCACTGTATCTATATACACTGTATACTTTACCTTGAGAAGAGATTCTTTTATTTAAGAGAGCTTAAACTGTTCAAATTTGTAATGTACTGGGGATTTTGGAATATCTAGAGGGCTTAGTGGATAAAGAACTGACCTTTCATCTCTGAACCCAGTCCCCATCCAACCTAAGATAAGTGGAAGAATTTTGTGTCAGCTCCCCATATGATAAAACTAGCTTTCCCTTGTATCATTCAACACAATTTGGCATGACTGGCAATGTTTTCCTCTCAAGAGAAGCACACTGAATATGGAAAATGAATTGCTTCTGTCTCTTGAGAGGGTGGTCCTCCAGGTTAGGCTTTGAAGTTATAAATGAGAAGTGCTGGAAAGCTCGTATTACTGTGGGCTGCCAGCACCACATCAAATGTATGGATAAACAGTGGGTCACAGTTTTAAATCAGTGATAGGAGATGATTTACAAACTCAAATATGTAACCATTTACGTAACTTTTCCTCACCCAAATGGAAACTATTCAAAGTCAATACAAGGTCTACACTTGCTTCTATGGATAGCACATTTTGACACATATCACAAGAGAATATGTTTATGCCTTTTCCCCCAGGGAAAAAAACTTCTCTAGACTTCCAAAAAACTGCAACTTCCTTATTCCCCTCTGCGTAAGCCTCACCTCAGAGCAGCTGATACACTAGTGGGAGGCTGGGGGGAGCCCACTTCTGCCTGCGCTAGACGCTCCCAAGCAAGTGGCTTCAAGGGACTGCACTCCCAAAACTGCAGAGCTACTCTCTTCTCACAAGCTGAGTGTCACAGCGGGGAGCACTCATCTGCGAGCAGAGCATTAGACCCAGTAATCAAAGACAGGTCCCTTGCACAGCACAGTAGTGCCCAAACCACAGTGTTGGGTCTCTGTTTTCTGCTGGATATGGTGCTTTCCCACTGGGAATAATTTTTTAAAAAGAAGTTTTGATTTGTTTTGATTAGAATTATGTACTGAGTCTTTGCGACAAACTTTAAAAAGAAATGAACAACCTGAAATGTGAATTCAGTTAATTTCGTTACTGAAACTCAGAACCTGCAATTATTTAACATGCACCCAGTAATTAACTGGATTTTTTCTCTCTAGTGAATGTATTAATTATCTGTAATATAACATAATGCTCCCTCTTCTTTTCAGTCCTTGGAACTAAGTTTGTTTCATCTGATACTTTTTATGACTTTAGTAATGTAAAACCATTTTTAAAAATAGCAGTAAAAACTGCTATGCAAGAATTTCTGGATACAAGATATTTTCATAGAAACGAAAACCTGCCTCAGTAGCATTCATTGATTAATTTTATATTTATGATTTATCTAACCATCACATAAGTGGAATTTTTTAGAAATGCCACAAATTGTAATTTGAAACCATGTTCCTCTATTCTGTGTCTCACGGCTCTGATCTCATGTTTAAAAATCAAGAGAATAAATTTCCTCTAAAGATAGTGACATCTTTGGAATGTTAATAGTACAAAACTTTCAAAAGGTAGAATTATTTCTCAGGTGAACTAGCAAAGAAACAGATTGACTCAGTCCATTTTGCACCTTTGTGCTAGAGAATGGCTGGGTTTAAATTACAGCAGCTTCAGTCTTTGCTTTTCAATCCCTTAATCCTTAAAGAGCAGAGGTTTCGGTTCAAGACAACTTCACACAGAACATAAGAAAAGATTCTGTGAGCCTACCTCAAGCATGATGATCATTTTTTCAGCTGTAATCTTTCACTTGCATCCCAGAGCAAAAAAAATGTCTGAGGAAAACCAGTGTCAAATAATTAATGCATTTTCAATGAAGGGCTCCTTTTCCACTATGGTTTAATACATGTGCATGAAAAGCAATAAATGCTTTCATGTGAGCCACTTGCAGATATTCATACCTATGGTTTTCATCACTCTTTTACTGGTATTCCCTCATATTAGAAAGCCTTTGTGATATGCCTGAGCTTGAATGGAAAAGGAAGCTAGCCTGGGAGGTTTTACATCTGGTAGCCAACACCGTTATTAAACAAGCTACGTCAGTTTTTAAAAAAGCTACATAGGTCGAATCAGGGCAATTACATTCTGATCTAAGTCGCATACATTTGTTGATTATTTCCAGGTGTTCTTGGGGCAACATATTTTTCTTATCTGTAATTAATATTTTGATTATTAATAGGACTGAAGTGAAATGTCAGGGGCCTCTTGGCTTGTCTTGATTTCATAAAAAACGCAGTTGTGACAGTAATCATTTGACAATGCTTAGGTTTTAAAGCATTATGCCATTTTGTTTTACAGCTGTTATTTAAAGTATAGTTTGCAGGTAGCTATGTGCATAACATTGCTATGTGTCTCTCTCTGCATTCATGCATATGCATTTCAGAGGACAGAAAAAACTCACATGGAAATTAAAAGTAAATTGTTGGAGTAGGCAACACAGTAACAGAAAGACTATGGAAAGAACAATGAAAGCCTTTATTTAAATTCCTACCTATAATTTTGAGGCTGTTGATATTTCCTAACTTATGGAAGGCTACACTTGGGCATTCTGAAAACTGTATAATTAGTCAGTGTATGAATAAGTATTCTTTGCTAATACAAAACATTCAGACTAACCTCAAAGGTCCAGAAGCCATTGTGGCTGGCACAAACAGATCATCAAAAATGTTAAAAAAGAAAGAGGCAAATTGCCAAATTTTGAAATAGCACAAAGATAGACATTTATGGAGAAACCAAAGTGACAAGTGGGTTTTTTGGTGACTGTTTCGTCTGAATTATAGGGGATGCCATATGACATTAGATTCATAATTTTAGGTCAACATTTTCTTTATCGTTCATAAATTTATTCTAAGAAGTGCTAACAACTCAGCAGAGAACTCCATTCACAGTCTCTTCTCTTTCACCAGGCTAAAGCAATGCATGACACTTTCTGAAGAATGCAAAATGTATGCAGCAACACAGAGTTAAAAATTTTATTTTTGATCCTCAAACATTGTTTGACCTTAATCAATGTCTTCCAACAAGCTTAATATGACATAGCCCTGAAACAAAAACACAGAGCTCTCGGGTCCGGCTCTGGAATGAAAAAGCTGTGATTATTAGTCCTCTGTGTGATCTTTTCAGATTGCACTGATGAGATGAAGTTTAATCTCGTTTCTCTCCTCTCCAGTACCACAAACCACAGGCAGTTTAAGGCAGCCTGGAAATCTCTTACATCTGGAAGAGCAATAATTCATGGGATTTCACTTGACAGCCATGACAGGCAGCAGGGCAGCCAGAAACAACTGTCTCTTATGTTGTGCTATTTGCAAAAAGTCAGAAGAGGAGGAGCAGGCACAGGACCACATCCCTCTTTAGCATATGTTAGAGGAGGAAACCCTTTTATTTTCTGCCAGATGCTCCATGAATAGGTCCTAAATATTACATAGACAGTAGCTATCACTTCCAAACAAAATTCCTTGGTGTCTGCTAAGCTGCGAAGCATATGAAGGCCTATTGTCTGGCAAAGGGTCATGGTTAAATTTGAACAGATTTTTTTTTCCTAGATATCTCAGATTCTACGTTATGATTTATAGGCATTTGCACACCCTGCTGTGCATGAATATGATACCATCTTCTGGGCAGGATTATTTCGTGAAATGTATATGGGATTTAGCTACAGTAACTTTTACTGGGCAGCTTAGAATGGCCAGCAAAGTACTAGAATTTACTGCAGCACAGCTTGTGCTGTCAGGCTCATGGCTGGTGTTTATGATTTCTGCAGAAGCAGAAATAAACAACTTCTCCTTAATGGCTCTCTTTATGTGTAGCCAGCAGTAGCTCTATCTGGTCTCACAACAGTAGCTGGTGCAGTGGTCTGTCCCATTTCATGTGGAACCAATGTCTGAAAATTTGCATTTCTGCTTTTCTGAGTTTTCAGTGGAAGTGACCAGGAATGAATAAATCAACTGCAAATGTCTGAATGAGTAGCATTCCATTCTACTGCTTTTTTATGCTATAAATACATCTGGTTGAAATGGCCAGGTTTCAGAGTAAGAGCAAAATGATCAGATTTAATCTTAGTTTGTCTTAGAGTCTATACCCACACCCTAAATACTCTGATATCAACTGAGATTTACTTAAATTACTGTCTTAAGGAAGGAGGCCTGTTTTCTGAGTGTCTGTGGTCAACTAGCTTAATCAACATTTTTGTAGGTATTTACATATGTATTTAAGTAAAGACTAAAAGGTGGATAAGTTACACCAGCCAGCAAACAGATGAATTAAATATCAATTTACATCACTTATATCTGCATATATGTAGAAACCAAAATAGCCAGAATGTAATCGCCTAAGTAAAGCTTTTTTTGATGTAACAACTGTTTTTAAAGTTCAAAAGAATGTCGACACACACTGTATATATAAGCAGGCAGAAAATACTTTTTTTTAAAAAAGAAATGAGACAACTGCTCTATGCCAAAGAAAAACATTTCCCTTGCCAAACTACACATTGTTAACTTAAAATGTGTTCCATGTGGAAGTAGGAAGACTGATCTGATGGAAAGACTAGTGATTTAAAGTCAGCTGGCTCTGAGCCTGTCAACTACACATTCTGGCTTCCAGTTTTACAGCTAGAATTGGAAATATTTAGTTTCTTTTTTCTTTTACTTTTTTTTTCCCCTTAGGGAGGGGGAGGACATAATTCTTTTTCCTTTTCCAGTGATGCAATGAATTTACCAATAAACTTGCATATAGAAGCATCCAGACTTTAAACAAAGATAATATAATTTTAGATCACACATACAAACTTCATTCTGTGTTTTAATGACTTTGTTTTATATTGGACTCATTTTCCAAAGTGAATTTCCCACCACTTTTGCATACTCACCACAGTTTTCCTAGGAAGAAATTGTATTATTCTATCTTTTCAGTTTGCAAAAAGTAAAAAGACAAGTTTATATTCTGAGGGTAGTAAAATACCTTGCTGGTTACCATATTTCACCTTTCATTCTGATAGCATTACCTGTGTTGATCAAGCCTTTAATTTGGACCCTCTTTCCTGCACATAAGACATACAGTACTGTCTCTACCTGTGGACTAAAGGATATTGCAAACACAAAGTGTTCAGATAGACATGAACGAAACAGCTACACTACTACACCTGGTAGTATCTTAAAAAGAAGTTATCACCTCATGGTATTTTCCGCAGGATTCTCAAAACTTCTTTTGTTATTCACATTAAACTTGCATCCATCATCCTGTTTTAGTACATATTTTCCAGCACATACTGCATGCTAATTATGAATACAGAAGCTTCTATTCATTGTGGAGTTTTTTTTAACATTCTTTAGATACACTAAATGCTATGAGGCTGAATTTTAATTACTGTACTATATTTCTGCACACACAAAGTACACATAGAGCACATTTACTCCTCTTTTTAGTTTTAAAATATTGCTTATACATCTAACAAGTCTGTAGATACTTAAATGGCAGAATTTCAGACACAATTCACCCAGAGCTGTTTACTGCAAATATGACTGTAGAAAGCCTTTTTTTTTCTTTTTCGCTAGAATACCCCCATTTTATTTATGATTTTGTATTTTATTTCACAGCATTCCAGTTTAGTTTAGCACGATGTATTTAATAACCATGTCTACTGTCTTAATTACCCTATAAAGCAGGGTTCCATTGGCATTTGACCCTCCACAGCATTCCAGAGAAACTGCAGGACCATGATAATTACCAACTGCCTGTGAGAAAATTAAACAAAAAAGGCCTAACTTTTAAACCACCATTTTAAACGACCTATTACATCTCAGGAATAAATCATTGATGAAATAGCCTGCTTAACAGGAAAATAGCTATTCCATAGCAAAGAATTTCCCCTTGCATGATCATGAAGAGAATATTAAGTATTCTTCAGCTCAAAAGGTTAGGTTTTATGTCTGTCCAATGCCTTTTAATGACACATTTTTGTGTAATTTTACTGTATTCAAAGCCTTTTCCTATGTAGGTTGTAGACTATGACTATTTTGTCAGTCTTAAACATTTTACTAGTCAAAGAATAGAAAATCTATTTAAACATGTACCAAGAAAATTAAACATGTACCAAGAAAGAAGTGTTTATAAATCTTTCACCATTAAAAGAACCTGCATTAATTTAGCTTGATTTCCTTTGATTAACATAGCCATTTGCTATATATTTTTTTAAAAATGCTCACCAATTTAAACTCATAATTGTACACTCAATTGATAACACAGTTTTAAAAAGCTAATAAATTTTGAAAATCTAAATCATGGTTTGATTTATTTGATCACATTCTCTTTATTCTGTATCTAATGACAATTACTATACTTATTTCTATTACCATCTTAAGCTCCATTTCTTTTTGCTATACTTAACAAGAATGCAATTTTATCTATCTTTTGCTAAACGTCAGTTTGTATTTTTCCTAAATAATTAATCTGGGATGAACATTGACCAGATCATTTCCAGATCAGATCAGGTCAGCACTCCACACAGTGTAAAGTTAGGAACATAATCAGAAAAAAAAAGAGTTAATTTTTTTAATTATACAATTAAAAATACTTTTTTTCACTTTTACATGTAAGATACAGAATATAAATCAAGGGAATCTGCATTGCTTTTAAAATTTTTTCCAGAACGTTTTCTAACCATTTCATTTGAAAGCATCTCTGTTTTCAACAGAAGCAAGTAGAAATGTAATGAACAAAGAGTTTATGGAAGAGCCAAGCCACAAATGAAACTTGAATAGGTTTAGAAAGGGAGTTTGAAAATAATTCTGTGTTCAATCAGAAATAGAATAACCCTTCTACTTAGTGCCTTATGGCTCCAAAAAAAAAAAAGCCTTGTGACATCTATCAGAATGGTTTAAGGCCTCTGGCCACAACTTTTATTTAAATTCCAGGTTAATATATAATCCAAAGCAGAGATTAAATGCATAGCAGGCAACTGAATCCTAGCGGTATATTACAAACTTCTGGGTTTGATGATTCCAGGGCAGTTGTTCCCAGACCAAATTTGACACTGCTATACTATTGTTCCCATACTACTGTCTACTGAAGTACCACCTGTGTAATCACTTAGACTAGAGCCACAGTTACTATTGCAGCCTGGGAATTTCTGGAATAACATGTAGTTTAAAATCATAAGAAAATAAGACCAGCCATAATGGTTCAAACCAAAGGTCTAGCTAGTCTCATATTGTCTCTCTGGCAACGTTCTGCAGCAGATGTCAGGGGGAGAGGATAAGAACCAGGCAAGCGTGTAATGCTGTTTCCCATATTCATCTGACCATTAGCTGAAATTCAGACTTCTTGAATGGGATTTTTTTTGCATTTATGTTTTTTTCACAATTAGCTGGAACACATGATATTTTTAAACATCCACAGTGTGTAGTGATGATGTCCACAGGTTAGCTATATGTTGTATAAACCTTTAGTTTATTTTGAAATTTCCAGCTGCTTCTTTCTTCTGGTAGCCCACATTCTTGCATAGGAAAGTACAGGGATCAATGCTTCTCTATGTGCATTCTCCAGGTCAAGATTTTGTGGACTCTTATCAGTTTCTCCCTTAATTTTTCTTTGTTATTTCATTATTTTATTTTATTTATCAAACTATTCATCTGCCCCATAATGCAGTGCTCTGATCTATTGAATACTTTTTAATGTACGGAAGTATTTCCATACCTCTGATCACTTTTATTGCTCTTCTCTATCCTTTTTTTGTAGTTATGTGCTGTGTTTTCTTGGATAGAAGAACCAGAAATGCCTACTTTGTTGAGAGAAGTTTCATGCAGTAATTAAATTTAATTATATGACATACTATACTGTGCTACAGGAATGTGTACAAGAATACAAAATCATAGCAATTTTTATTTCTCTGGCACTGAAACTCAGTGTGGTAGATTCAATCCCTAGAAGACCCTAACAGCCACATCATTTAAGTGTTTACAAAGTACTAAGTAGCTTAGTCTTTTTGGAGCCTAAATTCTCTTGCTGTATTTAAGTGCCATAAGGCACTTAACTGAGCATCTGGCACACACCAATCACCTGTACATTTCTGGTGTAAAGCCTTGTCACAATATTCTTCTCAGCCAGTGCTTCACTTCATTATCCAGAGCACCAGTCTGGTCTGCAACCCAGCTCCACAAGTATGCGTTTCATTCAAATCCCGATACCCCAGGTATTTTTGCAGAGAACTCTGCCTTTCAGGGACTCTTGGCACCATCTTTTGAAATCAGAAATCATCTGAGATTGCATTAATGCCTTCAGCTCATGTGCTGGATGAAACATTCTTTGCTCAGTTATGGCACTTAATGACAGTACAGATGTCATTATCTTTATTACATAGGGAGAAGCACTAAAAATATTTCTTTGAACTGGGCACTAAAGAGCATGAGCTAAATCCACAGGAACAACTCCCCAGATTGCCACATGAAGAGTTTCAAGAACCAGTAACAAAGTAGAAGGCTTTCACACTGCCCCTGGCTAGATATTACTTGGAGAACCTGAGGAAAATGGTCGCAAAAACCTACAGGTAGTAAGAAAGCAATGCCTCTCTGCGGTCTCCTAGATGTTGTAGGCCTTCAAACCTTGGATCATGTTTCACACCAGATTTCTAATCTTCCTTCTCCCATTAAGGCTTTTCCTCTCCATGTAGCCCTGTCAAAACGACGATGATCCCAGTCCAGTGAGCTAGGTTTTGCCTAGTCCTTTGTGTTCCTGGAAATGGTTTCCAAGGTTAACTACTTCCATTTTATTTCTAAGATTAGCTAAGCCTTCATAGGAACTGAGGTGAAGCTGATAGGCCTTGTAGTTCCCTAGGTCCTCCTTCTTATCCTTCAAGACAGAAGTGATCTTCAGAGGTCCCTTTCAGTCTCAGCCATTTTGTGACACTATAACCTTGCCAAGTAGATCCTGATGACCTCAGCTTCACCTAAGTTAGCTTGTCCCACACAAGCTGATTTTAGGAAAGATTTGTTACCGAAAAAGAGCAGAGAAACACCAAGGAATAAGACCGGCAAAGCCTTGATCTTTCCTGTGATGACTTGGTCTCAGGTAATCAGGGCAGTAATAGTGGGTAGCTGTGGTAATGGCCAAATAAAGAATCCACTTAAATAAAGAATGAGTTCTAGAAGTTTAATTTGAATTTTGAATGTAAAACAAAAGCAGACATTTTCAAACTTTTGATTGGATCAACCTGTAAGTTGTTTGAATTTCCTGAAAATAAAAGCAAAGAAAAATCATCAAATGAAGAAGTATCAAATGGAGAAGAAAAAACCCCCTGACATCAGCTTTGACTATCTTGTATGAGAAATGTGTTACAATTCAAAAGTCGTCCTGTTCAGGGTGAAACATGCTCTCTTCATGTTCCCAAGCTGCAGTACTATAGCTGTGGAATAAAGTGGAATAGGGGTAAATCTATTGCTTAAAATTAATTAAACAGCACACATACAAAACCTCATAAATAAAAAGAAAATCCATACCAAACTGGATTTAAGAATAGGAATGAAAACTACTATTTTCATTGCAACAATATGAAATGTTGGTAGAATTGTTTGATGATTGCCATGAAGGGATCATATATCTCCTCACAATATCTTCATACTCAGAAGAAGTCAGATGATAGCCTTCTGTGTATGCCAAGGTCTGAAGAACTGTATAAGAGGTTAGGGGGGAGAAGAAAATAAAGTGCATTATGGAAGGCTTGAGGATATGGAGAACGGATGAAGTTTCAGCATATGTAGAGTCCAGACAATGTACAGGTATGTAAGAAACTATACCTGTGATAGACACCTCTTCAGAAAAAAATTTAAGAGAGGGATCATCGCAAGAGGTGCTAGCTGCTTTTTAAAATAAAAACAAATACTATATGGAAGTGAAAAATTCTAAGAACACTTGTAGGCACTAGCAGCAGTGAGGAAAGGATGCACAGCTTCTCGGAGAAATACAAATTTCACAAGAAATCAAAACAGTAATATGGGTATGTCTTGTGGATTAACCCCAGGTGGCAACTAGGGAGCACCCTGGCAGATGTTTAGCCATTCCAGGAAAGCAGAGTTCCATTAGGAGTAATGGTGGCTTGGGAAGACAAATGCCATCACTCCCAATGTCTTCCCCTTTTCTTCTTCTTCATCCAGCTTTATATATTGAACATGATGCTATATGGTATGGAATATATCCCATTGCTCAGTTGGGGTCAGCTGTCCTGCTTGCATCCCCTCCCCACTCCTTGTGTAAACACAGCCTGCTCGCTGGTGCAGTGGGGGAGAAGCAGAAAAGACCTTGACACTGTGCAAGTCCTGCTCAGCAATAACTAAACACACCCTTTAATTATCAACACTGCTTCTAGCACACATCCAAAACATAGCCTAATACTATCTGCTGTGAAGAAAATTAACTCCATCTCAGGCAAAACCAGCACAAAATATTAAATAATGTGGTAAATTTGACTAAAATGTCATAGATCATACTTTGGTCAAACTAGCTATACTAGTAGGAAAATAATAAGGCAAGTGTAGTAATCCTTCAGCTATAGTTGAAGCTAAATGCTGCATCAGTTTACTGCTTATCAAGAATAATTTATGTAAGCCATATACTGCATGGTCACTTATCAGGGTTTCAGACTTGCATCTTTATTCTGTTTGATCTGACGTAAGAACTTGAATAGGGGCTTCACTTCTCAAAATTGAATAGTATAATGGTTTCAGTTTTTCTTGCCAGAGCCAGCCCACTGCCTAATTAATTTTAAATTTGCAGGTAGACATTTTTCTGGATGTTAGTCCCTGCAAGTCCTATGTCACCACAGCAGCCCTAGTGGCCTTCTGCAACAGAAAACAGTCTTGCCTTCTGCAGCTATATTCAAGTACTGACTAAGAACGTGTTTTTATGGACAAGCCTTGCAGTTTCAGATGGTTTCCTTCTTCTGAAAACTGCCTTATACTGATAATGGTACACTAAGGCTGTCTGTACGGCTACCGGCTTTCCAGTGCTTATTGACAACTTTGCACTTAGGGCATATGCTACATTCTGCCCATTAAATTAGGTCTATTCTGGTAAGCAGAGAAATTATTAAAAAGGTCTATGACTATTTTACATCATCAGTCTCTCAAAACAATTCAAAGAACTAGCTCTGCAGACCCTTAGCCAATCATTAAAAGAAATCTTTCTCTTCTATTGTTTCTCATACAATAGAAGTTAATTTTTATGTTATATTCTCAGAGATCTCTGTTGAACAGATGTTAGCAAGCATGCTATTCTTCCACAATGCATATCAGGAAGTCAAAGGGACCAAAACTCTTGTTTCTCCATGAATTTACTTGTTGATATAATAAGACCTCTTCTTCAGGGTATCAGGTTTTATATGCTTGCCCACTAAGAAAAGATTTTCAAGAAGACAACTTTTGTAATTTTAGTTTCATCTTTTGATATTTATGTTAAAGGACTGTCAGGACAAAAAGACTTAAGCAGAATTGTCGGAGAACACTGTCT
>WBMV01001619.1:0-10217 GCA_013396655.1 Campylorhamphus procurvoides | reverse complement strand
CCTTTCTTCATAGGAGAGGTGTTTTATCCCTCTGATCATTTTCACTGCCCTCCTCTGAACTCGTTCTAACAGGTCTGTGTCTTTCTTGTGCTAGGGGCCCCAGAACTGTATACGGTACTCCAGGTGGGGTCTCATGACAGCAGAGTCATCTTTCCCAGTCTGCAAGGGATCTCCAAAAACATGCAAGCATGAGAAAATAGCTGCAGTCTCTTCCCCAAGAAAACAAGAAATTTAAAAGTCCAGAACTCATGGATTCCTGTGCAAGTTACTGTAAATAACAGACAGCTGCAACTCGTGGACTTGGTGTTCCTGAAAGCCCATAGTAAGGCTAGTTTTCCTGACACCATTTAAGTACAGGTTTCGGGCCCAGGAAGAATTGCAGACGGTCCAATATGGATTACAGCAAGACTCCAACTTTATTGAAGAAACTTCTACAATTATACTGTCTCTGACAGTACGCGTATTAAGACTATTGGTGCAAATAGATATAAGCAAATGCTAATTGGCTATTAACAGAAGGTACTAAGTCCATGATCTCATCTAGCCTGTCTCCAGGTTCCCACAGCTTCTGCAGGTGTTTATTTTAATGAGTACACAGGGCTTTAGCCAAGGCTAACTCCCTTTTTGCTCTCTTATGAGAAACTTACAAAGATAGCAGGCCCCCACAAGGCCAAAACTCCCTTTCTCTCTCTCACGAGAAACTTACAGGGCCAGCTGGTTCCCAACACCATAGCACCCTCTGGATAGTCAAAGGGAGACCCAAAGCTGAATCAAAGAGCCAAGAATGCCTAGGAAATCCTTTTGAGGATGGAAGACACTCCATGGAGTCTCAGGAGGTGTTGGAGGCGGGCTTATGGAGCAATGCAGATGATCCAATATGGATTAACTACAAAGCTCCGTTTATTAATGGCGTTTCTACAATTATAGTGTTCTCTGAGCGTACGTGCATTAACATTACTGGTGCTCACACACACAAACAATCACTCATTGGCCACAGTTACAAAACTACTGTCTCTGTACTTGTCTTCTGAGTTCTCACATTCTCTGCAGGTTCTTATCTTCACAAGTACAGAGCAGCCCGGCCAAGGTCATACTCCTCCTGCTCTGCAAAGAAATCTAAAGGCCTGTTAGTTTCCCTACAAGGAGGGGAAATGGTATTTGGGAAGAGGTGATGCTCCAAGCAGAAAGGTAGATGAGTCTATTTTAGGGCCCTTTAGGACTGTGTCTTATGAAACAGCCTCAGTCAGCAGTTGCTGTTACATTTGATTCTGTGGATGAGAATTTGCTGTTTACAGTCAGTGTATGAAAGAGGTTCAATAAGGTCAACTGATGGATTCTGCACTTGGGTCACAACAACCCCCAGCAGCACTACAAGCAGAGTGGCTGGAAAGCTGCCTGGTGGAAAAGGACCTGGGGGTGCTGGTTGACAGTGGCTGAACATGAGCCCAGGTGGTCAAGAAGGCCAATGGCATCCTGGCTTGGATCAGAAATAGCATGGCCAGCAGGACCAGGGAAGTGATTGTCCCCTTGTACTCAGCACTGGTGAGGCCACACCTCGAGTACTGTGTCCAGTTTTGGACACCTCACTGAAAGAAAGACATTGAGGTGCTGGTGCACATCCAGAGAAGGACAACGAAGCTCTTGAAGGGTCTAGAAAGTAAGTCCTATGAGGAGTGGCTGAGGGAGCTGCGGTTGTTTAGCCTGGAGAAAAGGAGGCTTTGGGGAGACCTTACTGTTCTCTACAACTACCTGAAAGGAGGTTGTAGCAAGGTGGGGTTGACCTCCCAGGCAACAAGTGACAGGATGAGAGGTCCTCAAGCTGCGCTAGGGGAGGTTAAAGTTGGATATCAGGAAGAATTTCTTCACAGAAAGGGTTGTTAAGCATTGGAATGGGCTGCCCAGGGAGATGGTGAATTCACCATCCCTGAAAGTTTTCAAGAAATGACTGGATGTGGCACTTAGTGCTATGGTTTAATTGGCGTGATGGTGTTCAGTTGAAGGTTGGACTTGATGATCTTGGAGGTCTTTTCCAACCTTAATGATTTTATGATTCTAAAGAAAATGCAGCCTGTTCTGAGAGAGGGTTGTGCTGCAATCAGAGGGGCAGCTCTGGCAGAAAACTTGGGGCTTGCATAAAGCAATTTACTTCTGGAAGTGTGAGTGCTATGTCCCATGTCAGCCCAGTGATCCCAACTCCAGATTGAATTTTCTGTGTGAAGTGAAGGTGCCTTCTCTACTAGATGACAGAGGGAGCTTGAGTTTTGTGTGCTGTTCCCTGATTAACAGCCTTTTGTTCCCTTCCTTTGTCTAGGTACCTCCAGCATCTGCTAAACAGCATGGAGTCAACCTTAACACCACGTCGCCTCCTTTTCAGCAAGCGAGTGGCTATGGGCAGCATGGCTATGGAGCAGGTATGCTTACCACTGTGCTTTTCATATGCATGTCAGCAGAGCTGCTTGCTCACTGTAACACCTTGTCTTGTACACACCAGCAGGCTATGATGACTTAACACAGGGAACAGCAGCTGGAGATTACAGCAAAGGAGGCTACAGTGGGTCATCTCAAGCACAAAACAAATCTGCTGGCACTGGACCTGGGAAAGGTAACATGAGGTTGCTCTTGACTGGGATTTAGTAGGGTAAACTCCCAGTGCTGTGCAGTCAACACAGCAGCCAGCTCTAAACAGGGTCATGATCCAAGCTGTTTCTCCATCTCCCACATACAAAATGCTTTATAATAGCCCAAGTGTTCCTTCTAAACCTTATGGCTGAACTTTGCATAAGAATTCATGTGTCTAATGTGCAGCTTTGTCCACAATTGGAGAAATGATGAGCTGCTTCCTCTGCCAAAGTTTTCTTTGCTGAAGAATATAGTGATCCTGCAGCAGTGCTGTGTTTTTGAAGCCTAAGCAGTTGGATGCTGTTGCTGAAATAGTCCTCTGCAAAATGAAAACTAGATTGAGTTTCTTGGTAGGCACTTGAGGTAGCCATGTGTTAGGGTCAAACAGGGCACTTCATACATCTCTGGGCTGTTTAGCTTCTGTAACTCATTGCCTTGTTTTGTGCCTGGAAATGTTTCCTTTGTGACTGTAAAGGCTGAATTTACACAGCTCATAAAAAAGCTTTATTCTGCACATGCTGGTTAGACCAGAGAAGTGTGTACTTAATTGCTTAGCACTAACTAGTTTGTCCTTGGACTTAAGCAAATACCAATAATTTGCTGTGCATTTGAAACACCATCTGCAGCCAAGAGCTGATTACGCTCTCCTCCTCTGTGGAGGAGCAATCCAGAAAGGAGCAACGTCCTAGGAAGGGAACAACCATAGAGCAGTGCACACCCTCTGAGCCCAGTCCTCTGATTCATTGGCCAAAGGAACAGCTGGTTTTATTTTGATCTAAGTAAAATTATTAGAGTCAGTCTTTATAAGACTCTGAATAAGTGGTTGGTTTGTGAATCACCTTGCTGGTGAGTGCTTCTGAGTCTGTTATGGCACCAGACTGTCCAGGTGGAAGCCAGCCTGAATCAGTGATATTAATTTTCTTGGTGCAGAGGAGCATTGCAGACCTCACCCTTCTGCAGGATGTGAAAGGACAAGGGCTCAAATGTGTAGCAGATGCTGAGTCTCATTGCTTAGTCCACTACTGGAAAGCTCTTGAATGCTACAGTAGAGACAAATGCACCCCTAATCCTAGGGGAAAGCTGCCGTTTTGTGAGCTTAAATGAGAGTTGGGTGCAGCCAGCTGCTGCCTGGTGAAGCACATTTGAATCCAAGTGGTAACTGCTGGGTTGTGAATATGGGTGATTTATCCCAGTGGACTGGTTTCCTGCTTTGCAGTGGGAGTGAGGAACTGAACTATTTCTTCTGTTCCCATGTAGAGTACTGTGGGTCTGAGAGCATGGAGAACCCTACTGGGTGGGCCAGCAGCACAGTGTGGGGTGCAGTGGTTGCAGACAAAGGTGTATCCACTGAGGCTGCCATAGGTGCTGGGAGCAAAGCATGGGGCTCATGCTAGGTGATGGTTGACTTTCCCATTGTTGGTGGCTGTTTTTTGTTTTACAGGTGTTTCTGTGACCTCAAATAATATGGGTGTGCCTGATATCAGCGGCTCAGTCTATACCAAGACTCAGGTGAGCAATGCTGGGCCTTCCTCCCCTGTGGTCTGAGGCCAGGATAATGGCTCCTCTTGCGGATGAGGCTAGGGCCATTCCCAGGCCAATTGGTCTCAGGGTCAACAGGCTCTGGCATTTCTTATGCTGGATCTGTTTGCTGTTGGAGAGGAGTCTCACCCTTTGTCCCACCACTTCTGCCATGTCCTGACAGCAGCTGCTGGCATAGGTGCAGCACTCTATGCTGTCCACACTGCCCCACACATGCTGTGTCCTGGGTGCAAATGAAGCATGATGACACTAATGTTTTTTGTCAAAATAAATGGTTTTGGTCAAAATATCCCCCAAAGCAAGTGAGTAAAGAGGCTGGGTTGAGCTTTGGTCAGGGGGAGGAAAAGTGTTTTTTATGTTTTTGTTGGGCTGCCCTGGGTAGGTCAAGTAATTCTAGCCTGAGCCCCCATAATGTGTGAAGGACTAATTTCAGGCAGCTGCTGCCATCCCATGTCCCACTGAATAAAAAGAGGTCAGGGGAAAAAAGCAGCATAGCAGCTGTGGAAATAAAATTAAAATGTTGGAGGCATTAGTGCAGAAAAGGAGCTGAAACTCATCTGCTGAAGTGCTTGCTCATGGGGTTGGTGAAAGTTTCAGGTGACATGTTTGGACCACTCTTGTTCAGTTACTGTGGGGCTACTCACACCAGTCTCTGATGCTGTCCAACTCGCCTCCTGTGCAGACATTTGACAAGCAGGGATTCCATGCTGGCACACCACCTCCTTTCAGCCTACCCTCTGGTCTCGGATCAACTGGGCCCCTGAACCCTGGTGCTGCCCCAGGTTATGCTCCAGCCCCGTTTCTCCATATCCTCCCTGCGCATCAGCAGCCTCATTCCCAGATGCTGCATCACCACCTTCAGCAGGATGGGCAGGTGAGTCGGCTCCTTCCACATCTACAGTGTGTCTGAGGGCAGATTTCCATCAGGGTCTTGGGGGTTTTTGCTTTGCTCATTGAAAAAGGGCCTTGACAGCAATTGTAGACTGACAGATTCAATGCTGTTGACCAGCTTGGGGAGGGAATCTCATGAAGTTCAGCAAGGGGAAATGCCAAGTCTTGCCCCTGGGGAGAAACAACCCCATGCACCAGTATATGCTGGGGGCCAAAGCAGCTTGGCAGAATAGGCTCTGGGCATCCTACTGGACACCAAATTACCATGAGCCAACAATGTGCCCTTGCTGCAAAGGTGGTCAATGGGATCCTGAGCTGCATTAGGAGGAGTGCTGCCAGCAGATTAAGGGAGGTGATCCTCCCCTCAGCTCATCATTGATGAGTCCCATGTCCAGTTCTGGGCTCCCCAGTACAAGACAAACATGGATGTATTGGAGAGTCCAACAACAGGCCACAAGGACTGTTGTCCTTCATCTCTCTTATCAGTAAAGGCTGAGAGAGCTGGGACTGTTCATCCTGGAGAGAAGGCGGCTCAGGGGTGATCTCATCAATGTATATAAATACCTGAAGGGATGGAGCTAGGCTCTTGTCAGTGGTTCCCAGTGACAGGACCAGAGGCAACGGGCACAAGCTGAAACACAGGAGGTTCCCTCTGAACATCAGGAAACACTTTTTTACTGGGATAGTGATCAAGCACTGGCACAGGTTGCCCAGGGAGGTTGTGGAGTCTCCATCCTTGGAGCTCTCTGGACATGGTCCTGAGCAACTAGCTCTAGGTGACCCTGCTTGAGCAGAAGGATTGGACAAGATACCTCAAGAGGTCCCTGCCAACCTCAGTCAGGCTGTGATTCTGTGAAGAAGCCATCCTGATGTGGGGCATGGAGAGATGGGCTGTGAGGTGTGAAGCTGAGTCAGGCATTGATGTCCCCTGGCTGCAGCAGGAGAGCAAGACGTGAGCACTTGTACTGTAATTATGGGGGGAAAATCAAGCATCCCCTTGCAGGTTGCATTTTGGCTTTAATTTCTGATTTGATCTTACCAGCCCATGTGTTTCCTTTCCTCACTATAAATGTTTCCTGAAAATCAGTGCTCTGCCTTAGAATCCAGAAATAGGAAATTACTTCTCTTTCTGAATGTGTGGCATCCTTGACTGGTGGACTGCCTCCGTTCATCTTGGGAGAGCTCCTTTGTTGTCCCCAGTCCTGCTCCTCTCCTTCCTTGTCCTTGAACCTGTCTTGGGTGGGAGGTGGTGGGATGGTGTGCCCTGCACTTTCTGCTTGGTTTCTCTGTGACTGTCCTGGATTGCAGGATGGAGAGATGTTGCAGAGCAGAAACAGATCTGTTGCTGCATTGGTGGGAGCTCTTCTGCTGATGTATGGACAGGCTTGCCTTCCTGGGAGTGCTGGTGCTCATGTCTCCTTTCTTTCTGATTTCTAGAGTGGATCTGGCCAACGCAATCAACCCAGCACCATGCAGCAAAAATCTCAGGCTACCAAAACCACCTATGGCACTTCTCCATACTGGACAAACTAAATCCGAAACCGGGGAAAGGGGAGAGAATGAAAGGAGAGAAGGAAAAAAAAAAACACAACAAAAAAAGATAAAAAGAAAAAAGCCAAACCCCATTCCTAGAATTATTAGAAGTAACTGCTCAGCCAAATGTCTGTGCAGGGAGAACTGCAGCCAGCCAGCCAGTCAGTCAGTCATCCTCTGTGTGACTCACCTGCTTCCTCTTTGAGTTGCTATTGTATGTAATATATTTATGTATGTATTTGTAAATGTAATAGAGCTTAAATGTGGTTTCCTGCATCTTGCAGCCTGTTTTATTTTCTTTGTAGAAAAACTCATTAATTTCCCGTCTATACCAGGGCATCCTTCCATTTTTTTTAAGCTTTATAACTGTCAAAAGACAAACTATCCCATTTTTTTGGAGCTGGAGCCCATTTATTTAATGCAGTTCTAAATTCAGGCAAATAATGAGACTTGCCTTCCCCTCCCCCCCCAAAAAATGAATCAAGATGTGTCCTGTTGGTTTGATTTCTGCCCTCAGCCCCCAATATAGCTGTTACTTTAAAGAGATAAAAAAGGAGTGGGGGGAAGGAAAAAGAAAAGTTTTGTGAGTCTTCCCCTTTCTTTCATTTCCTCCCTCCCTCCTGCTGTGGAAGATGAACTCTCATGGGCAGTTTGTCCACTGTGGCCCTGAGCTGCAGCCTCACCTTTTTATTTTTCAAATTTTTAATAATAAAGTCTTTTTTTTTTGTTGTTTTGTGGGTGTTGGGGTTTTTTTTTGTTTGGGATATTTTGTTGGGATGGGGTTTGGTGTTGGGTTTTTTTTTCCCTTAGCAAGAGACTTTGGATGGTTCAGTGGGCCCTGCAACTTCCTTTCCATCATTAGAGGTAAAAACTATGTAGCANAAAAAAAAACACAACAAAAAAAGATAAAAAGAAAAAAGCCAAACCCCATTCCTAGAATTATTAGAAGTAACTGCTCAGCCAAATGTCTGTGCAGGGAGAACTGCAGCCAGCCAGCCAGTCAGTCAGTCATCCTCTGTGTGACTCACCTGCTTCCTCTTTGAGTTGCTATTGTATGTAATATATTTATGTATGTATTTGTAAATGTAATAGAGCTTAAATGTGGTTTCCTGCATCTTGCAGCCTGTTTTATTTTCTTTGTAGAAAAACTCATTAATTTCCCGTCTATACCAGGGCATCCTTCCATTTTTTTTAAGCTTTATAACTGTCAAAAGACAAACTATCCCATTTTTTTGGAGCTGGAGCCCATTTATTTAATGCAGTTCTAAATTCAGGCAAATAATGAGACTTGCCTTCCCCTCCCCCCCCAAAAAATGAATCAAGATGTGTCCTGTTGGTTTGATTTCTGCCCTCAGCCCCCAATATAGCTGTTACTTTAAAGAGATAAAAAAGGAGTNTCTTGTCCTGCACCAGTGTGGTGAATGTTTTGGGAGTTTCATTTCTTTTTAGCCCTTCCTCCACCTAATAAATATCTGAGCATATCACTGGTGTTTGTCTGCATTTTCAAAGGCCTCAAGTAGTTTTGCTTTTACAGCCTGTCCTTTTATACTTCCTGTTGGGAGAGTAAGAGCAGGGGATGGGTCTGCAGGAGATGCTGAATACCATGACAAAGGTGAATGCACCTTGGTACTGAGAGCTCATAGGTAGTTGCAGTGGGGATGGGATCCTGGGCAGCACTCCTGCCACAAGCACCATGTCTCTGCATTTGCTGTCCTCTGGCATTGTGCTTTGTCTTTGACCCTGTGGAGCAGACTGGAGTGGTAAGGAGGGAGCACAGCAGCACTGCCCTCCCTTGCTTTGCCCATGAAGTCTATGGCCTCCACCAGGAGGAAAGTCAGCGGTGAGAGCACCTGCAGGATGGCTCCTGCCCCAGGCTTATCCTCCTGAGCATCCTGGCCTTGCGCAGCAGAGGAGGTGGGTGAATATGAAGTCATATGTGTCAATTCAAAAGGTGAGGGGATTTTTTTGCACTTCCCAAATCTGTTTCCCACAAGGGAAAAAAACGTTTCTACCACAAGGACCACTTTTCTTAGTCATACTTTCATCAGCTCTCAGGTTCTGTGGGATCCAGTTGGCTGGGAATAAGTCCCAGACCTCCTCTTACCTCTGGAGCAGCACAACAGGAACTGCACTGGCATTTGATAATGGTTAAACTTCAGCAGCTGCGGCAAGCCCTTGGCAGCTGCTGTCCCACTGCCACTGGCTTCGTGGCCTGAAATGTTTTTGTAGGCTGGGGACTTACTGTCTCCCCTCCCTCCTCTGGCAAGCCTAAACAGGATGTTTTCCCCTTTCCTTATCTTGTCAACTCCAGCAGGGGTCTTATGCAGAAATTTCTTCTCTAAGCCTCTGTTCCACAGTCTGATGGTAGAACCAAGGTTGCCATGGACATCAAGGAAATGGAGAAAAAAATCACAACACCTTCTGCTAGATTAGGAAGCTACTGGCAGCTCAGGGCAGGCTGGTGCTATAAAGGCCAGGCAGGAGGCCCAGACAGCACCATCCTTCTCAGCCTCATTCCCCAATATGGAGACTCCTCTAGGCAGGCAGCTCTGCAATGGCATCACCATTCCTCCAGCATGGCCATGAAACAGAAAGATTCAGGCCCCAAATACATTTAACTCAGTAGTTGCTGTGCTGCCAGCAATGTCAATTGTAGCAAATGCAATGCCTGTATATGTGTCCTGCTAATTTTAGCACTGCAAAATCAAAAACTTCTGCGCTCTTGAGCCTGCAGAGAACAGCATAGGCCAGGCAGGACAAGCACTCTGAATGGGTGGTTGGCAATGATTACCTCAGTTCTTCTGCCAGTCTTCTGCATGAGGTCAAAGCACCCTGCCTCAAAAAACAAACTCCTTCCCACCTTGTCTGACCATTTCAGGAGCATCATGTTCCTGCCTTCCTAGGAAACTGGCCACCAGCAGCACCCCAGCCCCATGGTAGCAGCACCTTTACCCCAAGTCCTTGCATCTCTGCTGCAGTCATGACACCATGAACTGTTTTCTCCCTGGTCTCCCCTTTGCTGACTTAAGGTGAATAAATAAATATAACAGCAAAGACCATGGCCTTTTGCCAAAGTGCTTCTCCAGATCACTTTGTTCTTTACTCTTAGATGTAGGCAGTTGTCAAACAGCAGCTTTATTTTTTCAAAACTTTGTAGATATTTATGTATATGTATAAGCATTGATACTGGAGCACCACTGAATTTGTGAATAGCTGTTATTCAAAGCTTTAAGTAACCTATGCAAATAAACCAAATCAATTAACAGGGTAGTAACAGTACTGGGATATTTTCATTTCACATTTTTATTAGTAGACAGATGTGCAGAAAAGACAAAATATAACTACTGAAGAGGAAGACAACACAAAAATGCATCAGTTAATTCTTTCTGGTAAATTATACTGAAGAAAAAAAAGGAAAACATCTGGGAGTTCAGCTAAGAAAACTACTAAGAAATCTAGTGTACCCTGCTGGTTTCAGAATGGTTGAAAACTGCATTTGAAAGGGCAGGTAGTTGCAAATGTAAACACTAATACTGGCTGAGCTGAGAAAAAGGTTAAGAAAAAACAGAATACAAAGATCAGGTAAACATTTTTCCACAATTTCTTAAATAGTTTAAAAAAAAAAAACCAAAACC
>WBMV01001618.1:0-22068 GCA_013396655.1 Campylorhamphus procurvoides | reverse complement strand
CCAGGGATGTGCCTTGGGATGTGTCCTGGTCCAGGGATGTGCCTTGGGATGTGTCCTGCCCCAGGGATGTGCCTTGGGATGTGTCCTGCCCCAGGGATGTGCCTTGGGATGTGTCCTGCCCCAGGGATGTGCCTTGGGATGTGCCCTGCCCCAGGGATGTGCCTTGGGATGTGTCCTGCCCCAGGGATGTGTCCCCCTCCAAGCCCCCCAAAGAGCTGTAGGTTGGGCTTTGCACATTTTGGGGTTTGTACCCTCTGTCACAGCCACTGCAGCCAAAGTGACCTGCTAGCAATTGAATTTTAACCAGATAATACAGGAGGCAGTGCCTTTCAAGGCTGTAACAAATCCAGGCACAAAAAGCAGTCTGCTGATCGGTTAATTAAAGTAACTAAATAATTAAAGTTTGTGTAAGAGAGGCCTCAGTTTTCAGTAGTTTCAGCTTACCAAGACTGAGGCTGTTTGGAGGATCCTGCAGCTCTGTGTGGGGCTCCATGTCTTTATCCTCCCCCCAAAACTGATGACAGGCTGTTTAAAACCCAAACCGAGGCAGAGGGGGGGATAACCTGTGTTAAAATTTCCCCAGATGTCAACCTGAAGCATAACTGATGGTGCTTAATAGCCTTGTCCTCCCTGGGGACCCAGGTACTTTGGACTGTCAGATTAAACTGCTGCCTCCACCAGCTTGTGCTGCTTCATTATTTGAGGGGCTCGCAGTTATTGGTGGGGAAGGGAAATTGTGGCCTTAATATCCCCAATCCACAGCACAAATCATCTAATATTTTATATATAATGGTATATTATATATTATATTAGCTGTGCTTTGCAGTGGGAGGGGTTGGTGCTGGGGGAAGCCAATAATGTGAGAGTGTGTGTTATTTAAGCCTGGGAGATGTGGAGTGGAGAGCGTGGCAGAGCCTCTGGTGCCAGCCCTGCCATAAAGGGCTGGCACTTTGGCTGGCATCCAGTGAGTCAGGAGGCAGCTCCTGATGGGCACCCCCGTGCCAGGTTATTGTGCTCCTCCCTGCAGCTCAGCACAGCCTTGAATTGCACCTGTTGAACAGGAATCCAGGGCTGTTTGGGATGAGAAACACGATCCTATAACCAGGTTAATGCTGGGTAATGAACTCTCACCCCGCAGGGTAATGGGAATAAATGGGGGGAAGGGAGGGGGGAACCCCAGGGTGTTGTGTGTGCAGCAGTGGGGTGGCATTGCCCACCTGTTTGGGTAATTCTTTTGTGTCATAATGCCCAGAAAAATGGGAATCAGCTCACTATGCATTCAGAGCTGGCTGCATTTCAGGGGTCTGTGTATTCATACACTTTTCTTACAAACATCCTACATGCCTCGAGGGAAGGAAGAAGCCACGTGTATATTTGGGCCAGTTAGGAGCCCTGACTCCCATCAGCACCTGCCAATGTTAAAAACACATGGAAATAAAAAGATATTTCAATGTTTAAATAGATAATTCAATGTTTAAATATGCAGAATAAACGAGCAGTTGTTTTGATTCGATTTTTCTTGTGTTTCATGACGCAGCATGAAGAAGCAACCAAAGGAAAGACCAGCACCTGAAGATTTAATGGTAAGTGAAAACTCAGTATATATATCTGTGTGTGGTCACTTTTTATTCATATATATAATAAAAGTGTATCCATTATTTCCTGCATGTTTCAGTATGTACAGATTTCACTGTAAACCCTTCCTGGCTTGTGCAGCAATTCCATATTTACAGAAAACACCCCAACCAAAGGTGGAATTCTTATTCCACTGAAGTTATTGGGTATTTTGCTGTTTACTTGTGCTTTGAGGAGTTCATACAGTATCAAGTTTCAATGAAAACCATTTTGGTGCTTAATAAAACACCTTTTATTTTGTTTCAGTTTGTATGCCCAGGGATTAGAGCTTAATGTAGGTCACTCCTTGTCAGAATTTGCCACCTTCACCTTTCCAAATGGGAGGATTGGAAAGAGAGGACATGGTCCAAATAGTGTATTTTAATGGAATGCAGGAGCCAGTTTTCACTTCAAAATGAAATTGTATTGGCTGCAGAGGGTTGAGTTAATTTGTGGCTTTGCTCTGTCCATGGGAGGGGTTTCAGGGTTGGGATCTGAGCTCAGAGATGACTTTTTTTTGCTGGTAATTGTCATTTTTTTCAGTGAGGCAATAACAGCCTACCTGCTCTCAAGCTGGTCCCTTGTGGCTCTGCATTTAGTGCTGTTTTGACTGGTTTTAAGCAGCTAGAAAAACCCCATCTCGAGCAATTACTGCAAATATTTACAGCAATTTATATTGTAGCTAAGAGTCATAATCCCCTCTGGCTCACATCAGATATCTTGGATTTTTAAATGTCATTATTCTTGATATGCTGCTTCCTGGAACTTGGAGGCTCGTGGAAAACCATCCTATTTTTGTGCATGAAATACCCAGGGATGATTTTAGCGTGGGAATAAGTGTAATATAGGAATAATTCTGATGGATTTTAACAAGGCAGAGACACTTGTGCCTCCTCTCCTTGCTTGCTTACATGCAAGGAGAATAACCAAGTGTTTCTTTTGCAGCCCTTCTCTGGTTAAAGTCCAATCTCTGCAGATGCCCTGGGGCATTTCCCAATCCAGGTATCAGCTGAGATCCTGGTTAGCAAAATATTTAACTTAATTTTAAGGCTATTAACATCTCCACATCTGCATTTGCAGGCAGGTACCTGCTGAAATACATCACACCTTCAGGGTGGTGTCTCATGGCAGAGGCTGCCTGATTTTTTTTGTCTTTTTTTTATATCAACTGGGGCTGGTTGGGGAATTCTTGCAGTTATTCCCATCTGAGGGAACTTGGAGCAGGTTCTGGAGAGGTGACCACCTTCCCCTGGTGCTCTGGCTGGGTGGGCTGAGCTGTGAAAACAATGGGAATGGGTTTTCATAAAGGCTGGAAATGCACGTTGGGGTGATGCGAGAGCCCTGCCACTCATAAATAAAACATCTCCAGAAGTGTCTCGGTGTGTTTGGAAGCAATAACACCACTCCAGGGTGTAGAGCCATAAAAATGAGGCCAAAGGGGGAGTGCCTGCAGTGCCAGGCAAGTGCACAGATTTATCTTTACAACAGCGTGCCCTGGAGTGTGCTGGGCCCCTTTGAAGGAGCTCTCTCCTCAAATAATTGGGAAATTCCAGTAGCTCTGGGGGGGGGAAAAATAAATAAAAATAAGCTTTCCTGTTTTTTAAACAAAATGTTTTGGTGAATGCATTTTGGCCCTGCTTGCTCTTCAGTTCTAAAGAAACTTGCAACAACAAGTAGTGCAATATTTAGGGGGAGTGCTGGTGAAATCCTCCTGGCCCAAATTCCCTGGGCAGGAATTCCTGTGAGCTCAGGAGCTGCTCACCAGTCAAACCATTGGCATTCTTGCCCCTCCCCATTCCTTTTTGAGTTCTAAAACTCATATGCATATATACATTGGCATGGTGGGTCTGTATGCACAGCTACACACAGCCTTTATTTATGTATATGTGTATTAATTAGTTTATAGGCATTCATTTTAAAGTGTAATCATTTCTTTATTACTCATTGCTGGAAAACAGGGCCACAGGATAAACTGTTAAATGTCACAGGGTTATTTAGGTTGGAAAAGGCCTCCAAAAGTCCAGCCTGGGATCAATCCCTACCTTGCCAAGCAGAGCAGGGCACTGAGTGCCACCTCCAGTCATTCCCTGACCACAACTGTGCTCTGAATTCCAGAACTGCTCACCCCAATATCCTTCTAATCCCACACCATCCACCCCTGAAACCTCCATGGCATTCTGATGGATAGGAGCAGTGGGCAGAGTGGTGGGAACTGTGCAGGGAAATCCTGCATCTTCAAGGTCAGCTTCTCATTGACTTCAATTAGGGCAGGACTTCTCCTTGTTCAGGGGGTTTGGGGAGTTTTTATTTAATTTAAAAGCCATGTAGTGTCGAGGAGGAAAGGTGGAGGACACAGACCCATCCTTGGCTCCAGCCAAAGCAGGGTAGCAGCTCCCTCCCCTGTGGACACCAACCATCCTGCAAGTCACTCTGAGTGTGGATATATTGATAATTAAAGCCTGAAAGCAAAGGGAAGGCAGCAGAACATCAGTCTCTGCTCTCCTCATCATCAGGGAATTGAGAAATGCAGTTTGAGGAGCTGCCCAGCAATACCTGGAGTGCCAGGCTGGTGGCACGGGGCACACGGGGCTGGATTTGCCCTCTCTGGCACAGAAGATCTTATAAAAGTCATGGTTTTATTAGAAAATAGGGCCAAAGGCAAGGCTGTGGGAAGGAATCCATGTGTAGGTGGGCACCAAACTCCCCTAACAGGAGTTGGGTCCCTGTATTTGGGCATTTTATTATGTATTTATTCCCTCCCTGGCCTTTCTTCCTTGTTCCCATCCCCAAAACAAGCTGTCCCATTGGTTTCTCTGTGTCCACAGGATCAATTAATTGTTTCAGAGTATTCCAAATTAGCTGACTGGTTCCATAGGATAGAAAAGAGGAATTTCACCAAGTCATGGGGGAATTGTCCATCCAGGGAAAGGAACAATCTTTGGAATTGTTCTAAGCCTATCCTAAACTTATTCTAAAGTGCTGCTCCTTTATCTCCACTTTGTTCCCTCTTCAGAGAAGGGCACAGAGTCAATTAAATTAAACACATTCCTCTACCAGCACAGGGAAGGCTGCACAACATCTTAGCATATTCCTCTCTCTCCTCTCCCCTTCCAACAGGAAAACCTCCACCCTTTTTCTGTCCAAAGGCATTTTTTTTGCCCTGTGAACTTGCACTTTTGGTGTAAAACCCCGTGTTTGTTTGCCTGCAGAGCCAGGGGTGTGTGTGGCAGTGGGGCTGGGCGTGCTCTCAGCTGCAGGGCCGGGGCTGTGACTGTATTTACGGTGTGTTCCCCAAGCTTTCCATCCTAAGCTCTAGTTAATGGAATCTATGCATAGTAAGTAATCAGGGCAGAGAGAGAAGCCCCATCCCCTGGTTGAGATCAATCGCTGGCTAATACTTTATCTGGGCCACTTTATTATCTCCTGCTGCTCCCAGCCCATTCTCCTCCTCCTTTGTAGCGTGCACTTCAGCTGTGCTAAAAGTACTCCTCACATACATATTAAAAACATATACCCATTCTATCTGTATGTAAATGGGGGAGGCACAGCTGGATATTGCAGGAGTTTGATTTACTAATAGTTATTATCTGTTCTAGCTGTTCCCAGGCAAAGAGAGTTGCAGCAAACAAGCTAGCGCAGAAATTGCCTTTATGAGATCACTGCCCTGCTTGGGTAATTGTTTCAAATCTCTCCTTTAGCTGGGAGCTTGGCCTTTCCCTCTGCACCTCAGAGGTGCTTTCCAGCCCTGGGCAAAGCTCCTGGGGAGGCTTTTTTGGTCAGGGCAGCACTGAGCTGTGCTGGGCTACGTGTGGATAGCCAAGGGACAGCTTTTAGGTCGAGAAATGGGGTTGGAGATACCCAAAGTCAGTGATTCCATTCTGCTTTGCCACCAAAGCACATCCTTTGGGATGCTGCTTGGCCTTCCCAAGGAAAATTTGGGCTGGGAGAGGCAAAGCTGATGGCCAAGGGTGCACTTGATTGCTTTGGCACAGGTCTGGTAATTTCTGTTCAAGTCTCCCAGTTTTGAACCCAACCACGAGCTTTTCTCCTGTCTGAAATTTGCATTGCTGGTGCTTTTTAGGGAGATGTTGTATTTGTGTAGAAGGTGGTGTGATTGTGCATCATCTGTGTCAAAACCTGCTGGAAAATGTGTTCTTGATTTGAATTATTATCTTTGACATTCTCTATTCCTGTGCATCCAGCAATCCCCCTCTCCATTCCAGGCAAGGCTTTAGAGCAGGCACTCATTTTATTAGCTGTAGTGGGAGTTTTTACACATAAATTGTTTATTTGTGTATTTAGATGTGTTAAGATACGTGTCAGGATGTCATAGACTCTCAGAAATGGGTTCTGGCTGCCTCTTCCCCCACCCCAAACAAGTAGAGGGAATCAAAAATGTGAAGCTTTCAAGTTGCTGTGTTTTAAGTAGCTACATTTTAATTGTATTCCAGAGGGTCTGGACAGTAGCTCTTCTTACCAGGTAGAGCTGAAAATGTTTGCAGTTCATTGTGTTAAACCCTTGGGTTTTCCTCTCAGGAAATACTTCAGTGGTTTAAACAAACAAGTGGAGGATCAGCACAATCCTACCTGGGTTTTCCTATAAACCTTCAGAATAAAGCCAATAAAATGCTGGGGAAAATGAGCTTTGCCAATGGAAGGGCTCTCCCCCCAGCTGTGGCATCGCTGAGGAGCTCAGAGGGCTGCTCAGGGTGGGGGTTTGATGGGTTTGGGTCACTTTGGGGACAACCCAAAGGGCTGTTGCACTTTGCTTTACACAAACCCACCCCGTGAATCAGGTGAAATCAGCTTTGCAGAGGAATATTTGTGTCTGCACCTCGCCAGGTGTTTATTCATCATTGCTGGATCCCAGTGAGGCAAGAATATTCCCTCTTTGGCATCCTTTTTCCCTGCAGGATCTCTCAGGGATGATTTGTCCTGTATAAAAGTGTCCAGGCTTGGCCCTGTGATGGATTGCTCTGTTTGCAAGCACTGAGACTCTCCTCTGCCACAACCTTCCCACTTCTTCACTCCATGACAAGGTGAAATTCTGACAGACACCCACCACGTGCCAGATGTGAAGGAAAGGGCTCTCTCTGCTGAGTTCCCAAGGAAAAAAGGCACAGAGCCAAGTTTTTGCTGTTGTAAATATAGAATCGTTTAGGCTGGAAAAGATCACAGAGTTCAACCATTAAATAGAGATGATAAATGCTAAACTGTATTTTCAGTCTATCAACCCAGACATCCAGTGGCCAAGGAGCTCTGGATCAGATCCTGGAGGCAGTGTCAATATTTATATGGACTTCTTGGTGCTGCATTTCACCCCAGGGCTCAGGATGCTCCTGTCACTGGGTGTTCCTTCTTTGCCCTGCTCTAGGAGGAAAATACATTTATTCTTTGATTGCTGTGCCCCACTAAGCTGAAACTGGGGAACATGGCTCAGGGATCTTTCCCAAAAAAAGGGGGAAAACCCCATCTCTGTCCTTAGGGCTGTGACTTCTTTGTCCCTCGAGAAATCAGCTCTTGGGGCAGAGAAATCCATTCTGTGTCACCAAAGGCAGGAGTTGCAGAAGGCTGGGATGGTTCAGAGGGAGTGGTGGGGCTTGGAGGTGTTGTCTTCATTCTCTGCCTCCTGCCAGCAAACACAAACAGCTGATTTTCTCCTCCTAAAATGCCCTAAAGCTGCACAGTTTCCCAGCATTTTGAAGTGCAACGTGAGAAGGAGTAACTCGGGTTGGCTCGAGGAAGTGTCGAAAATGGGGGGAAATTGGACAAAAACAAATTGGCAGCAGCTTCGAGTGATAGAGTTAATATTTTGGGTTCCTTGAGTCTCCTGGGCTTTGCAGTTTAATTTGAGCAAATGTTTCGTTTGGCACTTGTGGTTGTTCCCTTCTTCTCCAGGCACAGGGACAAATATTTACATCTCACTCGGTTTTGTAGCAGAATTGCAAATCTTTCAGTTCCTCCGAGTTGTGCATTTGTTGATATTTTTATGTCAGCTGTCTCCTTTATATATTTATTTTTAAGAATCTCTAAAAATAAATCTGCCAACAGCTCCAAAACAAGAGCCTTATATTTAATTCCCAGCATATTGTCCTTTCTATTCGTTCTGAATTCGTCGAGGAATTCGCTCCAACAGGCAACTGTTGAAATCTGGGTAGGATTTAGATTTGGGTGGTGAATTTGGTATTTTCAAAGTGTTCAGATGCTCTGCAGAGATCCAATGGCTGGTCCTTCTGCAGCCCCAGCCACTTGTGTGTCCCTAGGCCGATTAGCACCTCGGGCCCCTCCTGCAGGATTAAATAAGAGCAATAATTGCCCGTGAATAAGCGGAGTACAAAGCAGGAGGAGATGGAGATCTGGCTCTCTTAGTGACCTGTGTGCATTCCGCCTCCAATCCCTTAATCAGATTTGTGCCGCCCGATTCTTCCAGCGCCACCAATTCAGCTGGAGGAGCCAGGGCCTGAAGTAGGGAAAAAAAATCAATTAATGCCACTTTCTCCTCGGCGTGGTCGACCAAACCCCCGCATACAAATCGGGGCCGCTCATCTCAAGAGTTCCTAATTGGATTTCCACGCTGATTGACGGCGTTTGGTCATGACAGCAACTTTCTTTGGCTGCCCCCTTGGCATGAGGTGGGGGTTTTGTTGTTTTTTGCCATCCCAGTCTCTCTTTTCTCCTGGAATTCCCTTCGGAGTGGCCGTGGCCATGAGTGGAAAGAACCTTTTCGCACCTTTGTCGGCGCCGTCCCCGGTGGCCAACGGGACCAGCTGGTGGCCATCGCACGATGAGCCACCACAAAGAGCTCCCATGGCCTTACTCTCCATAAATTTGAAGAACCCTGGAAACCTGTTGAGGATTGGAAAGTAGCTGGAGATGTGAAATGAGTGTTAAGTATTAGTAATCGGGAGCTGAGGGCCCCGGGGACACCGGGAGATAAACAGCCGCAATTAAGGCAAATCTGCCAGAGTAAACAAAACGGAGCAGAAACAGATGCCCTCGCCGTTTTGGGGGATTGATTGGAGGGCACCGAGGAATCGATTTTTGTCTCGTTTACACATCCAAACCCCCGTGCTGGAGCGGGAGGTGGAAGCTTTCCCACAGCGCCCGGGTTGAGTTAATTCTTGCCGGCTCCTCGCAGTGGCCGGTCCCGGGCTCGCTCAGCCTTCACAGGGAGCAGCTAATTGCCTATGAAGGGCCCCCGTGTTTAAATGGGCTTGACAGGAATTGAAATTTCGGTTCAATCAACCTCTGTGCTCACAGCCTGCTCCACTTTCTAATTTTTAAATTAAACATCGTTTTTTTTTTCCCTTCTCTTCCCCTCTCTGTGCGTTGGAAGGCGCAGCCTCGCCCTCCGGAGCTGAGCAGCTCGGGGACAGGAGGGCTTATCCAGGCTGGAATTCCAGAGCATGGCAAGGAAAAGGGCATTGTCCCATAAATGTGCATCTGCCCACTGGGATGGAGTGGGACAAACTGGGCTGAGCACTGGGGGGCTTCCACCAGGGAGAGGCTCCCACCAAAACACAACCCTGGGAACAGGATCGTCGCTTCAGTGGTTTGATCAGTGACCTTGGGAGGGATTCAAAGGGGTTTATATTTTTTCCCCCAAGGCAGATTGTGGGGATATATTGTGCCTCCTGTGTGTTTGGAGAAGGGCTCTGTGCTGGGCCCTACCTGAGCTCAGTCCATTCCACAGCCAAGGGGATTTGGTGCCCTTTCCGTGATTTTTTAGTGCCTTACAAAACCTGGCACACACAGGGATGTGGTTTGGCACGTGTGCCATGGGATGCAGGATGATCTTCATGTGCCATTGGATGCAGGATGGTCCTGTGTGTGCCATGGAACTCAGGATGATCCCATGTGTCCCATGGAACTCAGGATGATCTGCAGGTGCTTCTAAACCAACTGGTTCATGTGCAGAAACTTCCTCACCAAAGCACTCCCCAAGTAGGGGCTGTTTCATTCTCACTTTTTCCTTCCAGCCACATCATTTTCTGCATTGTTTTTTCCTGCTTCTGCTGATTGTTATTATTTTGTGTGTGTGTGTTTGTGTGCACAGCAGTTTCTACTCCGAGGTTTGGGTGAAAAGCATTTAGGAGGCTGTTTCAGTTTCCTTCAGCTTAGTCATTTGCTTTGTAATTATTTTTTCCCTGTCAGGGTTTCAAAACTTGGAGAAAACCACTGTTTTCTTGCCTGAGCGTCTAGCCCCTGTTTGAAGGAAATACTGTACCAGCTGTTCATTTTTGCTGTATCAGCTTTTAATTCCTGGTGAGGACCATCCCTGTGCTCTGGTGATCCCAGGACACCTCTGCAGGTGCATCTTGCTCAGCTTTAGGTGTGCCTTTCTGGTGTGAATCCCCTGCCCTTTGAGAGCCCCCATCTGTCATTCTCCTCACAGACAGAGAATTCCAAGGCTTCAGTGTTTAATTGTGTTATCCATTTATCTTGGTTTGATATGTTTTGTGTCATCCTCTCCCCATCCTGCCTGTCAGCAGAGGGATGAAATCATTACTGTGCTAATCTAGGTAGCCACAGTTCTAAGGCTGACCTAGGCTAATCTGCCTTTGCAATTTCCAGAACTATGTTTGACTCCTCTGAAAGTAACCTTAAATTGTAGTCTTGTAAGAATTCCAGAGCTGTATCCTTCACTCCATCTCCTAATGAGGTTATGACCAAATGCTCATTATAATTGCTTTAGACTCCTTTTAATTTTCAAGCTTATTAATCATAAGAAGAGTTATTTAAAATTGCATAAATTAATCTTAGATTAAAAGCCCATCAAAGCCTCGAAACAATTAAGAATAAGTAGGATTTCCCTGGGGCAGCAAGTTTTATTTTAATAGTGTAGTCAGGTGGATATCAGAACATTGAAGTATGGTAGTGATTAATGTATGCAAAATTTAAATGAGAGTTTTTAAATGGCAAATCTAAATCACATATTGACCTAACTGTAGGCTTTAACTGCATTGTCTGTCATATATTTAAACTGTTTAGTAATCAACATTTTAATTACAGTGTATGTTAGGGAGGCCAACAAACAAAATCCCACCCTTGCTGATGTTGTGTGTGGAGCTGCTTGGCAGGCTGGGCTCTGCTCTGGGCTGGCAGGAGGGAGGGGCACCAGCAGCTCCAGGGACACTGGTGGCACTTGACATTCCTTATGGATGTGTTCTTGTTCCTGCAGCATCTCCTGAGAACATCAGTCAGTGCTGGAAGTGGATAAACCTGGAGCAACCTGGGCTGGTGGAAGGTGCCCCTGCCCATGCCAGGGGGTGGCACTGGGTGGGTTTTAATGTCCCTTCCCACCCAGGCCATTCCCTAATGCTGGCATTCCATGGATTTGGCCCGTGCCACGGGGATTTCAGTGCAGCAGCAGGCTGGGCACAAGCTCTAGGGTGCCCAAGGCTCCCCCAGCACAGGCAGAGACAATCCTTGTCCTCAATAGGTGCTGCTTTGGGGACAGGAACCAGGAGAGAGAACTGGGCCAGGAAACACTCGCTCCCACATCCAACACAGCCCTGCAGGTGCCTCCAAAAACTGGTGTTTTGGGGTTAAACCAACCCAGTTGCTGCAGCTGCTGCCTGGAGGGGACAGGAGGGCTTCAGCTGTCCTTGCTGCAGCTTTGGGACACTGGGGACACACTTTCTAGACATGCTGAGCCTCCCAGTCCTGCTGTTCCAAGCACTTCAGGCGCTCACACTTTGCTTTAAAGGGCAAAAAAAGCCATCCTAAAACTGCACAAGAAAAGCAAGGGCTGGAACAGCCAGATCCCACTTCACCAGTGTCTTGCAGGGTCCTTTCCCCCCTGGGGATGCTCCGTGGCTCTTGCAGGGTCCTTTCCCCTCTGAGGATGCTCTGTGGCTCTTGCAGGGTCCTTTCCCCCCTGGGGATGCTCTGTGGCTCTTGCAGGGTCCTTTCCCCCCAGGGGATGCTCCATGGCTCTTGCAGGGTCCTTTCCCCCCTGGGGATGCTCTGTGGCTCTTGCAGGGTCCTTTCCCCTCTGAGGATGCTCTGTGGCTCTTGCAGGGTCCTTTCCCCTCTGAGGATGCTCTGTGGCTCTTGCAGGGTCCTTTCCCCCCTGGGGATGCTCTGTGGCTTGGTGTGTTCAGGTTTGTTGTTCCCCTCAAGCCTGTGTGGAGCATCCCCCAAGGGTGCTGTGACACCCTGTGTGCCTGTGAGTTCACCACGTTTGGGGACCAGCAGGGAGAATATTGGCCTGAGGATTCCTGGCTGCTATTCCTGGCCATGCAGAGAGCAGGCACAGCTAATTAGAGCAGCGTTTAGTGTGGCTTGTCCTTGGAGGCAGGAGCTCTAGATGTGAAATCCTCCTCCTCTGCTGCAGGCAGGGCTGGGGGGGATGAAATCTGGCACGTGCTGAGGTCACTGGAGGGGGACACGGGGTCAGCTCGGGGTGGTTTGGGTTACTCAGCACTTTCCAGGGGTCCTGGGAGCTGGTTCAGCTTCCAGAGCTGACACCGGGGTTTGTCCTGTTGGAGGTTTGACTGGTCTTCCCATGAAACCTGTGAATGGGCAAGAACTTCCCCTCAGTTAATTACCAGAGCTGTAAAATTGCTTGGTAGCAGTGGGAGAAGTGACTGGGATGGTGACAAGGACAGCCAGGTTGGAATTTTTTGGGATTGTAGGCTTTTTGCTCCTTCTGCCAGCTAGAGATGAGCTGTCAGCCAGGCTTTCATTGAACAGGGCACCTGCAGGGGGGGAAGGCAGGAATCATCCCTCCTGATCCACGAGGAATGCTGTGGGTTGGTCATGTTTTACCCTGAGCTGGTGCTGACAGTTCTGAGAGGGCTCTGACCCGTGGTGGGGTGAGATGGAAACGGGTCCCACGTGGCCACCAGGCTTGGGATGCCCTTCCCAAATCTCCCCTCCTGCTGCCAGGGCAGCCTCCCCACCATCCCTGGGCACTCAGGAATGGGAGCAGCTCCCAGTGCTCATTTTTCCCTAACCAAATTGCACATTTATGCAGGGAGAGCTCAGAGTTGCTGCATTGCTGCACCCCCAGAGCAGCCAGGTGCCACTTCTGGCAGCCCTTGAAGCTGCTGCCCCCTCCCCACGTGGCATCACCAGTGCATGTCCCCCCCAGCAGCCTGGAGCCAGCAGCAGAAATATTTATTCTCTCTATTTGTTTTAAGCCTGGGAAGAGTGTGCTTTCCTGCACACTGTCCTGATGGAGCCCTGACCAGCGAGCGTGCAATGCCCCCAGCCCTAATGTGCCATTAATGATAGGTTAATGTACAGTATAATGTTTTTTGGGCTATGGGTTCATTACACTTCTGAGTGCAAGGTCCTTCTGCAGAGCGCCCAAGGTCCCATTGCATTATATCATGCAATAAAAATACCCTTTTCATATCACAGGCTAATAAACTGTATTTGAAATGCTGTCTGAGGGCACTGCCATTGTCTTGATAGTCTGGGGCTGCAACAGTTGGGATCTTTTTATTGTGGTGCTTGTGATGCTGAATTCCAGGTTTTGAGGGAAATGCATAATCTGCCCGTGCTGCTTCGTGATAAATGGAGCTGCACAGGCTGGGAGGGCTCCTGCAAAAGGAGGTGTGGGAAGGATGGCAGCACTGCAACCCCTGCACTGCTGCTTGTTTCCCAATATTCCTTGCATAAGGAGGAGGTATTTTCTTGTCATTCCTAATTTCCTGCCCTCCGCAATCAACCTCTCCCTGCCCCAGTGGCAAAGGAGCCTATTTATGGGAGGGATTCTCCTGCATTCTCCCCTGGATTTGTGCATGAGAGGCAGTGGAAGAGCTGAAGGGATTCAGGGAGCTTGGATTTGGGGCTGGGGGGGGATGCACAGACCTCATCCCAGGGGGAATTTCATCTCCCTGGGACAGTTCATCCCTCTGGAGCAGAGCTGCTTGTGGGCACTTGGTGCTGGGAAATGCCCATGGAGCTGCAGTCCTGCCATGGAAAAGCTGCTGCAAGAAGCTCTGGGTGGGTTATTATCAGAAACAAAGACTTCTCAGGGCACAGGAGAAGAAGGCCACGAAAGCAAATTGCTGAATTTTAAGGGTGGCTAAAATTATGGAACTTTTACCCTTGAATAATGGCAATTTAATTGACTGGGCTAAATGATTGATGGTCGGGGAGCAATGAGTTTGAATTCCCAGGGCTGTGTGTTCAGGGGGGGCACTGCCCTTTTAATTTCATGTCAGATATTTAAATCATTTACATCACCCTGCTCCAGGAGCTCCCCTTTGAGGAGTTAACCTGTCTGGGGGGACACTGCAACCCGAGCAACGTCCCCTTTGTCAAGAGAACCAGATGAGACAAGTCCATTTAAAAAGGCTGGTTTGTCATTGTTTATCTCATTTTGGGGGGTGACACAGAGGATTAGGCTGGCTGACACTCACAGCAGGCTGGCCCTGTCCCTGTCCCTGTCCTGCCTGACCTCTGCAGCTCCAGGGGGATGTGCAGGCATCCCAGAGCATCCCAACCCAGCCAGACCACAGGAGAGGACACACCAGTACCTGCCCAGTAAGGGAAACCACTTCAAACAGGGCCAGGCATCACTGGCAGGAGGAATAAATTTCCCTTTGTGGACTTTTAGGAGCGTTTTCAAAAGTGAAAATTCCTGAGAAAAAACACAATGGTTGAAAAGGGTGATAGGATGTCATTTGGATCTCCTGATTCTGCTGTTCTTGGTGAGCCAGCACTGAATTGCTGAGGTTTTATGAACAGTAACTTATATTTTTAGTGGATTTGGGATTGGTGGTGGAGGGATTGAAGTGCTCCTCCATCTCTCTTAAAGATGCCAGCACACCCCTGGCATCACAAACCAGCAAGGTGGGAACACACACTGGAAAAGGCCAGAGAAAAATAAAATTAGGAAGAATTTAAATGAGCCAGAATTTCGAATCAGCTGAATAAATGAATTTAAAAATGCCAAAAGGGCAATTAACCATTATCTCTTTCATCTGCAAAGCAAAACAAAACAACCACGAAATTTAGCTTAAAAATGAGGAGCTTTTGCATCATATTTGGCATTTCCTGTGGCCCCTCCAGCTTCTCTCTGCACTTCAAGCCCACTTAACCTTGCTTTTTCCAAAGACTATCAGTCCTGGGTTTAGGGATATTGCCTTTTTAAAATACAGGGATGAAAATGAATAAAACCAGGTAGATTTGATTTGCTTTCTTTAATTCTGAAACACAATTTTTTGGTCATTTTTGCCCGTAGCAGCAAAGGCACCAAAAGGAATCAAGTCTGGATTTTCAGGCTGTGCTGATTTCCAGGTGACTATTAAAGAATTGCAAGGAGATGGTCAGTGCTCTGTTAGGAACATGTGTAGAAATCTGAGCAAATATGAAGTATTTGTCCCACAATACCTTCAGGCTCCCCAAAAAGGCTGTGCATCCCACACCTTCCCCTTTCCTCAGTGTTGGGAATATTTCCATCCAGCAGGTTACTTGGGGTTGGTGGGGACCAGTTCCAAAATATGGGGAGCCCACTGGGGTGACTTCTCAAAAGGTCTGGAGTAGGGGAAACAGCTGCTGCAACTGCCTGCAGACCTTATAGGGAACCCTAAATAATCTCCCTGAGACATTTTTGGATTTTGGCTCTTGGATTTTTGGCCATCCATGGGACCCCCCTGTTTTTGGTGCCTGATGGGAACGTGCTGCACTGGAAGGGGCTTTAAGGTCTCCCTCCCCTTGGTGTCCACCAAAGATGGGTTGTAGCTTTGGTGGGAATCTCTTCTCCTGTTCCCAAGCAATATCTCAATAAAAAAACCCTAAAACAGACCAAAAATCCAACCCCCAGACTGTGAAAACGAGCTCCTGGTAAAATCATCCCTTCAGCCTGAGAAAATTCCTCATTGGAGCAGTGTCTGAAAACAGGGGGAATCTCACCAGTGGGTTCAAGTGAAACTTCTTCCAGGGTGTAAAACCCCAAGTTGTGGTGGAATATCCTCACCAAACAAGGCAAGCAGAGTGGCCAGCTGGGGTTTGCAGATTTTGCCTGCACACAGGGAGGGGAGCTGAAAGGCAGGAGGGATGTCCTGGGTGGTGGGAGCTGGCTCTGGCTGTGGGATTAGGGTTGATCTCCATCCTAAAGGAGATTCATGGGGAAGGGCCTGCCTTTCAGAGCTGCCTTTCATTGCCCCAAAGCATCTGCTTCTCCTTGTCTTGGGCCTCCTCATTGTTTTTTCCCAGTGTCCTTGGCTGTTTTGTTGAAGAGGCAAAGCAGCAACTTCCAGGCTGTCTTGCTTCTAATAAGCATTTACTTCATTCCTGTGCCTTTCTCACCAAAAATGCCCCCCAAGTGCTGGGCAGAGCACACTTGGACTTAGTTTTACAGCCCCATTTATTCCCCTTTTAACCATGAGGCTGCTGGAAATCATGGTGAAAAATACGTGGCAGTTGGGAATAAACAGCAGGATTCCTGTGTCTGGATTCCTGAGTTGTGTTCTTAGGTAAGAACCAAATAAAATCAGCAATACTTCCCCCTGGATTCCTAGAAAACAGGGAAATATCCCAAGCAGGATATTACGAGCAGGAGCTAAAAAAGAAGAGGATCCTGCCTTTCCTTAGTTCCTGATGTTAGACATGCAGGACCAAAGCTGAGGGTTTTTAGTAGCCAGGTGTTGGGAGGGAAAAGACATTGGCCATATGCTCGGTGCCTGGAGCATCTGTGTACTTAAATGCATCATTTTCCCCTCATCCATCTTCTCCCAGGAGCAGGAGCTGCTGCTGCCATCCCTGAGCTCTGGGAATGGAGCTGGAGCCTCTGATCTCCTCCTCCTCCTGCTCCTTGGTGGGCCATGTCCCAGCCACGGACCTGGGGTGGTGCTCTGCCAGCTCTCCAGTGGTTAAGGAGGGATAAAGGAAGTGATTTCCTTCCAAAAAATTGGATATTATAGGGGGAACATCTCTTTCTGCAGCAGTGCCAAAGGGCAGATTCAGGAGGGTCCATCCCACCATTCCAAAGGCATGGAGATGAGGTGAAGGGCTTGGTGGGGAGCACTGGCACATCTGAGAAGGGGAGAGCTTTGCCCTGGGAATGTGGAATCACCAGAGCTCTGGTTTGCAGGAGTTGGGTGATCTGGATCTCTGGATTTGGGAATCTCTGTGCTTGTTTTCTGGGGGATGTGCACATGAGGAAGGAATCTTAAAGCCCATCCATGGGCAGGGACACCTCCCACTAGTCCAGGTTGCTCCAACCTGGCCTTGGACACTCCCAGGGATCCAGGGGCAGCCCCAGCTTCTCTGGGCACCCTGTGCCAGGGCCTGCCCACCCTCCCAGCCAGCAATTCCTTCCCAATATCAAATAAATCCCCATAATAAAGGGGAGCATTTCCAAGCAGCATTCCCCAGCCCTCCTTCCTCCATGGGAACATAACACGGATCCGAGTGGAGGTTCACTGGTTTGTGTCGCTGGTTTATTGCATTTTTATAACTATTCCACTGGGGTTTTTTTATCCAAAGGGCTGTGTTTCTCTTGGCTAACTGTGCCTGTCCCCCCCTACAGGGCCACCCTTTCATCGTGCAGTACAACGATGGCAATGCCGAGGTGGTGTCCATGTGGGTGTGCCGGATGCTGGAGGAGCGGCGGGCGACGCAGGGGGCACAGTGAGAGGGGGCACCCCGGGCACCCCCTGCCCTCCCAGCACCAGCCTCATGGACTCCCAGTGGATCTCCAGCAGATTTACCTGAGGGGGTTCTCCAGGAGCACCACCAGAACCTGCCAGGGGGATTGTTGCTGCCTTTTCCTCGCCGCTGCTGCATTTTCTCCCCACCTTTCTTTTTGCTGCTGAGCAATTCACAGGTTCTCTTCAGTTATACCATGCACAGCCTCGAAGCAAGTATTTTATATCTCTGTTTTTGGGTTAGCAAACAGACTGGAGGTTTCCTGACTCCAGAGTGTTTTTAACTCCTGTATGAAGGACACGCCGAGTGCTCAGAGGAATCCTGAGGAGGGGCTGGCTGTCTCTGAGCACAGAAAGCCACAAAATACTGGGTTTGAAAAGAAAACAAAAGCAAACAAACAAACAAAAAAAGAGAAAGGGAAATATCTGAGCTTGCCCAGGTGAGGGGGTGCCCTTCCAGAGGGTGTGTCAGGTGGATCAGCACTAATAGATGACCAGGGATGCCTCTCCCTGCTGCAGGTCAGGGTTGCTGGGAGGGCCAAGAAGGGGAGACAACACAAAAGTGAGGACCATCCATGGTCAGGCTCTGCAGGCTGATCCCTAAATNCAACCCAAACCATTCCAGATTCCAGGATTCTCCCTGGGGCAGGGAGAGCAGCCCCAGCCCCAGGAGCAGCAGCACCAAGGGGACAGTTCTGTCCCAGGAAGCCACAGCTCCTGCCTATGGAGCATCCCATGGGATTTTGGGGCAGAGGGACAGCTCCGAGGGGCTCTCAGGGCAGGGACAGCAGCTCGTGGCTTGCCTGGGAGCCTCTTGCCTCCCCCCCAGGTTTGGTGTTACAGGAGAGGGCAGTGATTGCAATGTCTCTGCTCTGTGTTTGTGGCTCCCGCAATTTCTGTGCCCGTTTGCACAAGAGACCGACACAGATTGGATCAGCCTTTGCTCAAGACGCTCATTAAAAGAAAGAAAGAAAACACAGACAAGGTGTGAGAGGCAGCAGGTTTGGGGGTGGGTCACTTGGGTGGGAGGAGGTCGGGGCTTTGTTTGCTTGTCTTTGCATTAGAAATAAACTTTTGCTAAAAAAAAAAGAAAAAAGAGACTCAGGTATTTTATTTAATACCAGCAGCTCAAACCCCACACAATCCAGTGAAACGTTCCCCCTGAACCACTGCAAATCCTACATGTTAGTCTGGAATCTGCCTGGAAAAGACTTTGTTTCCTTCCTTGGAGGGATCGTTTGTCTTCTTTTGAAGTAGAGAGGTTGCAGGCGTGAACTTACAGACTAAAGTTTGTCTTAATTGCTCTGATGTCACAACCTCGCTGGCAGATAAGAGTGCAATGAATGAGTCCACAGCCCCCAGCCCTGCAGGTCCTTTCTCTAAAGTGAGACAAATTTCCTCCCCGTGAGCCAACCAGAGGATGGGCAGCTCTCCCATTTATTTATCCCTAACAGTTGGCTTCAGCTTTCCCCGGATAAAAAGTCTCCCTCTCAAATTTAGTTTAAAAGTCAGCAAAGCCAAGGCTTTTCCTCTCCCCTGGCAGGGAGGGGAGGATGTCACCCTGATAACCCATGTGGGATGGCAGCTGATGGAGATGGGAAAAATCCATTGGCATATGGATGAACCTTGCTGGTTCATCAGTATAATCCATCCAGCAATCAGGGGAAGGTTTGGAGCCTCCATCATCTCCCAGATCCTTGGATTTGGTGCAGATTGGAAGAGGATGAGCAGCTAAGGGTCTGCTTGGTGGCATCGCTCCTGCCCCATTCCCAGCACCACGTTTGGGAGAGGTGGAACAGGCAGGATGGGGGAAACCTCCTCTCCAGCCTTCCTGGCACCTCCAGGTGAGCAGAAGTGGGGTTGGATCTCCCCAAAGGCCACCTCCTGCCTTGGGTATGGAGTCCTGGGATGGACTGTGCCCATGGGAGGTCTGGATGAGGGTTGGATCTCCCCAAAGGCCACCTCCTGCCTTGGGCACGGTGTCCTTGGATGGACTGTGCCCATGGGAGGTCTGGATGGCCCAGCCCAGCCCGGTCTGGGATGCTACACGGAGTGTCCCCAGCCCAGTCCCTGTTCCTGGCCCTGCTTTGCCCACAAAGCCAAGCAATTCAGCCCAAATCTCAGCACCACGTTTGGGAGAGAGGGGCAGGAGTGAGGGGAAGGAGGGGGACAATAAATTGGGCCAGGATTTATCTCCACTGGGTGCCCCCATCCACACCCAGGAGGGGCTGCACTTTGTGGAGCTGGGCTGGGACATTTCTTGGCTGAAAAGCTGGCAGGAAATGCAGTATTATGCTCTGAACTGAGCTCTGCTCAGAATATGTTCATTAGGAGGTGCATAATGAACATATTAATTCGGCAGTGGATCCTACAGATGCACTGAGTGACCCCTCCACTCCCACTCCTCATCCCACCAGCTCTTTTAGGGGCACCACCAGCAGCCCCACACCAGTCTCATCTCTCTGTCTCCTCTGTCTGAACCTCAGTCATGGTTAGGAATCGACTCCTGTGGGATGGGTATGCAAATTCTCCCTGGGGAAAGCTCAGATTGTCCCACCTGTGCCAAAACTTCCAATATTTTCCACTTTTCCCTTGCCAGGCAGAGCTCACCCCGTGAGATGAGCCTGTAGTAGTTTGCCCTTAAACCCAGCACAGAATACATCCAAATACATCCTGCCAGCATCCCAAAGGCAAAGTGGCAGTGCTGGTTTTCCAAATAACAGCCTGGAAAGCCGGGATGAGGGGAAAGGGGACTGCAAGGGGACCCTGACCTGTCCCTCTCCCTTGGCTTAATGCCTGTGGAGCAGGGATGGGGATGGGACAGTGTTAATAACTGAGCAATCACTAGGACAGCTCTTGGGAGCTTCATTTGATCCCTCGATTCCTGCAGGGAATGTTTACCTGAGGGCACCACTGGAGAAGGGATGGACCACAGGAATCTGCTGTTTTAACGGTGCAGGGAGCGTGGGGGCAATGCCTGAAATTAGAAAACCTGGGAATTTGAGGGTTTGCTGGAAAAGAAAACCCTGCAGGGAACAAAATCCATGGGAGAAGCCACTCTGGTGCCAGGGGGATTTTGGCTGTGGGTGGGGAGGGGCGATGCCACCAGAGGAGGGACACTTCCCTCCGGGCAGGACAACCTGGGGACATCATCACACCTGAGACCCACCCCGGGGAGCTGCGACCTTGGCTGGGGAGGCAGAGGAGGGGGAGGCAGGTCAGGGGACTGTACAAGCCAGGGCTCCACTCTGGGGGGATCCCCAGCACAGGGAGAGGCTGCCAGGGGGTCCAGGGCACGCAAGAACCCCCTCTGCCAATTTGGGCAGAGAGCAGGAGCAGCAAATCCTATACCAGGGTGTGAAGCCAATGCTGCTTCAGGGGCTCCCAGGCTCTTCAGCCTCTTTGGGACATCTTAGTGTAGGGACTCTTCATTCCTGCTCCCTTTGGGATGTGGGACTGGCACTGATAACCATATAAGACACTCAACAACACCCCCGGTCCTTGCCTGGGTGCCACGGGCTGGCACACTCAGGGAACAAATCAAACACATCCCAGGTGCCCAGAGATCTTTGAGAGGTGCAGGAGAACCAGCAGTGACCCCTCAGCCTCTCCCGAGGGTGCTCAGGGGACTCTGGGGGTGTTTGTGGGTGACTCCTGCCCCACACAGCCCCATCCCTGCCCTTGGGAAGCCCAGTGAGAACCACCCCGAGCCCCAGATGGCTGGGCACGGTGTCCCTGTGGTGGCATCCAGGCCTGGGGGGCAGAGGGTTCCCTGCAGGGATAGGATTTGGAGGATGGAGAGGTCCCGAGATAGAGCAGTTATTTAGGATAACTCATCTTCAGCATTCCCTGGGGGATCCTCCCAGGCTGGGGGGGCTCACAGGCCCCGTGGGACAGAAATCTGGAGGGATGGGGGCTGTCCCCTGAATTTGGTGCCTCATGCTGCTCCCCCAGCTCAGCAGTGCCCAGCCTCGACTGGGGAAGCCTCATGGGGAAAAGGGAATTTCAGATCTCTCTAAGCATATTATTTGATCACGCAGAATAAAAGGCAGGTTGTGCATCCTGCTGTAGTGGAAGGTGTCCCTGCCCATGGAGGTGGGGTTGGAACGAGACGAGCTTTAAGCTCCCTTCCAAGGCAAAGAATTCCCGGCTCCTGTGAGCGCTCCTGTGCCTTTCCCGTCGGGAAGCAGCAGCCGGAGCGCCGCGGCTCAGCTGGAGGAGCTGCGCTGACCCGGGGCTGTGTTACCTTCAGGAGAGGGTATGTCCATAAACCACCCGTGTGCACTGAGGACAGGATTTATGGATTGAGCCTTCGTGGCTCCCGCAGCCTCCCGATCCCCCTCCCCGGGGCTGCTCCCGCCGCCCGGTCCTGCCGGGGAAGTTCAAGGTTTAGCAGAGCCGGGAGCCCGGGAGGTGTTTAATGGCAAATGGATGTCTGGGGCTTTTACAAGCGGCGGGAGGAAAACTTCCCCGCAGCCCAGGGGAGTGCGGTTCCATCCCGCAATGCAAGGCCACGCATCGCGGCTGGCCCTGGCACGGCACGGCCTGGCACGGCACGGGCACAGGGGGTTGCTGCCCCGGGCCCCGCTTGGTTCAACCTGATCAATAAAGTGGTGTCTATCGATCCCGCACGCTGCATTCGCTCCCCCGCAGCCCCGCGGCCGCTCCTGCCCGAGAAATTGGGGAGGTTTAAAGCGGCGGGGAGGGATGGCGGCCAGAAAAGTGAGGGGCGGCACTGCCATGGCGAGGGGGGGGGCAAGGACAGGGGACAAGGTGACAGCGGCTGGGGGGAGGGGGTTGGACAGCGGGGGACCAGAGGCACATCAAGGGGTGCGCGTTGGGGATG
>WBMV01001616.1:0-19298 GCA_013396655.1 Campylorhamphus procurvoides | reverse complement strand
TTGCTGGCCCTCCCATGTGAAAGTAAAGTGCTCTTTATCTGGTTCTTTCAGAAGAACCATAAAAAACATGTCTTTGACATCGATTGTGGCCATGATCTGCTGAGCTTGTTCTTGGATGGTAGCTATTAACTCAGCTATGTTTGGGACTGCTGCTGTGAGAGGCCCTGTATTTGCATTCAGACGTCGGTAATCGACTGTTAGTCTCCAATTACCATTTGGTTTACGAACAGGCCAGATAGGGGAATTGTAAGCAGAATGTGTTGAAATTATTATTCCTTTGTCTTTTAAATCTCCAATAACTGGAGTGATTCCTTCTCTGGCTCCTAAAGGTAAGGGGTAAGGTTTGACATTGGTTACTAGGGAGGGAGGAAGAGCAGGGGCAGGACTTAGTAAACACAGATGTGGGATTTCTTTTCCAAAAGCCCATATGTTTCCTTCCTCATCAGTCCAAGATTTTCCCTTCAGGAGGTCTAGCCCCAATAAATTTGTGGGAAACTTACCCAAAATCATTAAGGTTTCTATTGCTTTCTCCTCCCCTGGTAACCAGCATCTTACCTTTGCTGTTATCTGAGGCTGTATGTTTCCAAAAGCGTCTGCAACAAATATGCCTTTATGAGAGGGGGTGATTCCGCATGAAATTGCGTCTTCAATCCTCAAAGCAGACACCTGAGCGCCAGTATCTACTAGAAAAGTCACAGGGGTTTTGCGAGGACCAATAGAACAGGTTATTAACAAATCTCCTTTAGAATTTTTGGTAAGCCGTCTAATGTAAAACCAACCTTCGTCCCCCCGCTTACCTACTGGGGAAGAAGATAGGAGTTTCCTGTCACCTCTCCTTTCTGTGATCCTCCAGGGGTGGGGCTGTAGCAGGGGCAGCTTTCAGGGATCTCTCCTTTGCTGGCCGTTCTTGAATTAAAGTTTCTAATTTATCTGTGGGTTGGCCACCCATTAAAGATTTTGGGATCCCTTTTTGTAAGCCTGCAAGCCACAGGGTATTTCTTTTTTCTGTGTGACTCCTAGTGTTAATGTGTCCCTCCTGTCCCAGGGAGAATGTTACCTTTCGGAGCCTTGCTGGAGGAAAGATTGTTTTGCATTCTGTGTGCCAAATTGATTTAGAATCTGTTGTAATTGAAGGTATTGGACCATATTTTCTTCCATAATTAATTAATTCTTGTGCCACTTTCCCCCAAGTCCAGATGCTACTTTCTCTACGGTTTAGGTTGGGGGTCAAAGTAGCTTTTAAGGCGGCAGCAACTCTCTCTTCTTTTGTAAGGCTTTGTATTTTTTCTTTTAGCTGTATGCCAATAGATTTTATAGCCTCAGGAAGTCCTCTGATAAGAGGAATCATTCTCTCTGGGTCTACAGGGAGCATCATAGGCAATTCACACCTTGGTGTTAACTCTCTGGCGTGCATCATTTGCAGGCAAGCAGCTTTTTGCACACTTTCTACAATTTGATTAACATTTCCCATTATACCCAGGGGATCTCTGCATTCTAAAGGGTTAAGTCCACCAGCCCAGTAAGTGGCCCTTTGAGTGAGAGACTAGGGAGCTCTGTTATCTCCGGTAGTCAGAAAAACCCCGGCTCCCCAAAACCCTTCGGCTTCTTTTTCTGATAACAGAATTTGATCACTCCCAGTAAGGGAAGTTCTCCATACGTATTCAGTTTCAAATTCTTTAGGGGTTCCTTTTTTAATTTAGCTAATTCAGTTGCTGCATAAGGAATTTCTTTTGTTGTTATTTGAGGTGTGTCATCATCCGTCTCCTTGTATGTGTATTCTGTTTTAAGTAGGGGATGGAGTGACACCGACATTTTTTCTATTTGGTTATGCAAAGGCTTTAAGTCAGAGAGAGGGTATGTTTCTTTAGATAACTCTTGCTCCATCTCTTTTGTCCCTTCTCTCATTAGTCTTGTATACAATTCATCATGCAGCATACGAGCAGTAGCCCGTTCTTGCTTTATTTCTTCTTGGAGGAATTTTATGGTGGCTTCTTTTTCCTCCAGTTGCATCTGCAAAGATTTACTGACATCTTGCAGTGAAGTAACAGCTTCTAAGTTAGTTTTTTGCTGCTGTTCTTTATAGTTAATAGCTGTTATTAGGGCTGCACCCAACACAGAACAGATGATGGGCTTCCCTTTTTGTTTTTTGTCTTTTGCCCCCTTTCGCAGGGTAGCAATTTGATCCACCAGTGCTTGAATATTACAGCAGGTATTATGTGCCCATTCCATTCCTGGAGGAGATGGCTTGGCACCAAATTAATTTAAAAGATGTATAAGCAACTGATCATTCTGTTCCATTTTTACCACAACATCGGAGTGAACTTTTCCAGGGGTTACTTCTTAAAGTTACAGCAATTTTCCAAAGTTCTCACTCATCTCCCTGGAAAGGTCCCTCTTAATATTTCATTACAACCAAGATTGGGGTAAGTTCATCCTGGCGTTACCTCTTAAAGCTAATTTCCAAAATTTTAGCCCTTTCTCCCTGGACAGCACCAAGTCCCTTCACAAGTTTGGAGCGATCTTCTCCAGAGAGCACCTCTTGCAAATGTTCAGTCTTGCTCCTTTGTCTGGAGAGTTACCTCTTAGAAGTTACAATGTGCATAAAACACACAAAGAAAATCAAAACTCAAGTTACACCACAAATTTGGAGTGACTTCCCTAAGGGGCACCTCTTAAAGTTACTGCAAATTTCCAAAGTATTCCTCCTCTTGATGCCAAAAAACCTTGGCTAGTAAAAACCACTCAGAGACTTGTTTGCATATTTGAGTAGAAGGTATTTGTTATTTACAGTACCAGGAGCGAGAGGAATAACTTCTCTAAACTCGTTTGCTTTCCAGAACAAAACCTGCATATTTATATATTTTAATAAACAGGAAACTATGACTAGACAGCCTTTTTTCTTCACGTCATTTTACACTTCTGATTACATCAGTCTCTCTGTTGGAGAATGCGCAGTATAGAACTCTGGTGGTCTTTTCCGTTTCTTCCTCGCTTCAGGGGTCTCACAAGGTAGTCTTCATCACTGTAAACTTTCGACCTTATGTCTCCACGCATGCCCTGTTCATTTGTTTTTCACTATTTCTCTACTTAGACAATTCCATCTGGAAAGGCATCCTATTTTTCTATTTTTGCTACAGTCTGATTGGTTACAAAGATTCTGTAGTGAATAGAGTTAGTAATATATACATATCTCCTTTTCCTCTAATTTATGTGACCAAAAGCACCTTTGCAGACATTCTGTTTTGTTAGACAATTCATAAATTCTAATATAGAAATGGATTTCTTATATCAAGCATATAAATGGACTAAAAATTCATTTATTCTAATACATAAATGGCTTTCTTATATCACACTCCTTAGGGAGTTACCTCTTAACAGTTAAAATGTGCACTTTAATTTCAAAACAAAAAAAACTCTAAAACAAAACAAACACACAAACACACAAAAGTCGTCAAGTCAGTCTTAAAGTCACACAATCATATTGTCCAAGAAGAGGAACGAAGTTACCTTACTCTATTTATCTTATCACTTTATGATCGATGATAAAAATTAATAAAAACAGTTTTCATAATTAACAGTTTTGTTTTAAGGGAAAATCCTATCCGTGATGCCAATGTAATGTTACAATCTGCTTAAATATTGCAGAAAGAACTTCAGATTTTAATATTTTCCCCAACAAAATTAAAACTCATACCAAGTAATCCCTTTCTTTCAAAAACTGATTTATTATTAATTAATTACTAAGAGATGCAGAGAGAGAGAGAATAAGGAAAGAATGGAAACATGCCAAGATTAATTTTTAGAAGCAGAGAGAAAGAATACCACCACAAAACTAACCTTTCTGCCAGAATAACGGTGTGTGCGTGGGGGGTGGGGAAGAGCCGGTTTCACCACTTTTCTTTTCTGTCTCTGTTGTTTCCTCCGACGTTCTTAGCAGCAGGGGGTCATAGCTCTCTGGAATGCAGCCAGCATGCTTGGGCTCTGCTGTCCACACAGAAACACGCTGCTGGGACGCTGCAGTGACCTGTGCAGAGCTGGGCCTTGCTGGCCTTCTTGGCTCTCAAAAATATGGAAAGTTAGAGGGATAAGGCAGACTCACGTCTGGGTTCTCCCCAGGCTGCCACAGTCTCGGTCTCCACTGGCAGTCGGGCAGCATGCGGTGGCGAAGAGAAGAGGTGATGAGAGGTTGGGGAGCGATTCCCAGCTGAAGTAGACGGTCTCTTTTCTCCCTTCTTTGCTCCTAACTCCCCAAAATTTGTCTTCAGTTTTTATAGCATTCAAAAGAGGATTGCGCATGATTCCTTGGCACATAGCCTTATTCAGATGTTCAAAACAATAAGATATCCTATACAATCACAGGATTTTCTGGCAGGATGTTTGTTTGTAGGACTGAGAAATTTTGTTTTGTGAGAATCTTCAGAAGCAGGATGTTTTTTTTGTAGGGCTTTGCTGACACAGTTCATTATAACAGGATTTTTTTAACAGTGTCTGCTGTTAGATAATGGAGGAATATTTACTACCTTTTGTGTGTGTTATCTGTATACAACAGCTTAGCAGGAGATTCAGCACTGGGTCCTGAGAAATATGAGGTTTATGTCAAAGTATAATGGAGAAAGAAACCAGGTTCCTAAAGATTAACTAGCAGGGGGAATCCTCCCTTCTTGTACCAGGAGAGATAGCAGAGACAGAAATAAGGAGTAGGCATCCAGAGAGATAGGGAGGTCATGGGTCGGGAGGTTTCTTTGCAGGCCCCTACATGCAGCCAGCGAAACAAAGAAAGGTAAAAAGTTCAACGGAGGAAGAGGAGAGAAAACAACCCCTCTAAGGATGAAGAAACAGGAATGACCACCAAAATTCTCCCCAAAAGATGTCTCCGCCTCAAGATCCGCCCAAACCCCACCTAGCATGAATATTATAATTAGATGACTAGACCTACTGAATACGTATGTAGAAATGTTATGTCCCCCCTTGAAAAACTGTATAAAACCCCGAACTTTGCACTGGAACTTTAGAGCTTCTTTCCCCAATGCAAATCGGGAGCTCTCCAACATTGTGTATAATAAATACCTTTGCTGCTTAAAGATAAAATTATGTCTTTGAGCAGTTTTTCCATGCTATTTTGGCATCACAGTACATGTGCCCCCTCCTCCAGCCAACAATGGGAGACCAACCCCCTCAGCAGCTGCTAGAGTGGGATGCTCGTGTGTCCACTATTGTGTCTCAAAACCCAGTATTCCTCTCCCCATGCTGTGAAAAGGAGCTGATCCTGGATGATGTCCCCATTTGCCTTGAAGGTGGTGTCCCTGGGGTAGCAGTGGCAGTGGATCCACTCTGCAGATGGTTCCAGTACTTTCTGGTCTGGTCCAGACACCAGGTAGAATCTTCTTTTTAGAAAAACCCAACAAATTCATGAAAGTAAATTAAAAACAAGACCTGGCAACAAGATAAAAGGTGAAATGCTATTAATGTATCAGGGACCTGTGGAAGGCTTGGCTGCCTGCTGCAAGGAATAAACCTGCTCCTGTATAGGAAAAATCCTTGCTTTTCCCTCCCCAGGCCTTGATAAAAAACAATAATTCTAAGCCAGGGCAAACAAGGGTAGTGGGGCAGCTGCAGCCCTTCCTTACCAACAAAGCAAACCAGCCAATGCACTGGTTCTGAACTTCCTCCTATGCTCCTCCCACAAGTATTTGTTTTTCCTGGGCTGGCTCCCTCTGCACCAGACCAGTCCAGGGAGGGTAGTGGGAGCCATCAGCAAGGCCATGAGCTGGCTCCTGTTTCAAAACATACACCTCCCCACCAAAAAGCAACTTGGCAGCCAGTTGAAAAATTAACCTTGCACCTCTGCAACAAACTGGGAACCTACGGTGCCTGGCCAGGCCGGGTCCTGCAAATGCCTGAGAATTGAAGCACCTGTCCCCTCCCCAGATGTGGACTCCTCTTGCTTTTATTTGGGTGTAGAGCATGTCTTCAACGAAAGTCAGTCAGCTTTGCCCTGCTGGTGGCCAGGTTAAGGATGATCTTGAGCTTGATGATGTACTGCAGAATGCCACAGTTGTGTCCTGGGTTGCAGGACACCAAGATACCATTGGGCTGTGGAATTCTTCCTGTCATGGGTTCCTCTGATTAGGTTTTTTTGATAAGAGGAAGAGTGACTTCTGTTAGAAGCTGATAACAGTTTCCCTCTATCCTATAGAGCAGAGCCAATGAGGGTCAGCTCCAAAGAAAACTTCCTGCTTCTGAATCATTATGTCCCTGCATGAAAACATATTTAAGAATGGAGGAGTTGTTGCGCAGTTGGAAAATGGAAGCTATGGATTAAAAACATCACAACACAGACATCAAGGTCAGTGCAGGAGGAGAAGGATGGACTGGGACCCCACGGATCAGGGATAGGACTTAAAACTGATTCCCTGATGACCATAGTGATGACCGTGGTGATGACCATGGTGATTACAAGCTGTACCCTTGAAGCCCGTGGGATCCATCGGGGTGCAAAGACTCCCCTGCCAGAGCAGGGGGATGCATGAAAGAGGCTGTTGCTTCGTGGGAGGCCCCAAGATGGATTGAAGTCCTGCAAAAGATTTGCGGCCAAAACACATGGAGGGAGAAGCCCGTGCTAAGCAGGTACAGGCAGCTTTTCTTAAGAGAATGCACCCCATGGAATGACCCACGAGAGAGCAGAGGATCTCTCTCATGGGGGGCACCCCACAGAACACAGGGGAAGGACTCAAAGTTATGATTCCCTTGTGACCGTGGTCATGACTCTGGTGAAGCAAGCTGTTCCCTTTGCAGCCCACAGGAAAGACCCCTGAGACAGCACATTTGGAACAACAACTGCTTAAGTCTTGGACTTACCTCTGTGACAACAACAGACTGCAAGGCTTCCATTCCCTGTCCCCATACCGCTGGGGGAAGGAGGGGAGCATGGACAGACCAAGGGGTGGTGGTAGAAAGGTGTTTCTAAACTGTTTTTTTCTAATTTCTTATTTCTAGTTCTTAGTTTGTTAATAATAAATTTAAGCATTATTCTTAGTTCTTCTTTGCCTGTGGTATTAAAGCTCCTCTTTTGGTTGCTATCTCTAGTTGTAAATTCCTAGCTGTTTTTTTTCCTTTCCTCTGGAAGGCAAAAACAGAGGGGACGAAAGATCTTGAAGCAGTTTTCCTGGGCACCAGGCATTTATCCAAGCTCAAACCACCACACTTCCCTTTTCCAGTTTGTGGGAACTTCACCAGACTGACACAACTTCCCAAATGTGACAGAGTGTGCTTAGCCACTCCCTCCGCAACTTCCCTCACTACCAGCAGAAGCAACTCATTAGCTGTGATCCCTACTCAGTGATACAGTCACAAGGAAACAGTCTGGTTTTCTTTCTTTCTTAATGCCATGAGATGTGTGGAGCAGTTACTTCCTGGGCACTTGGATCCTCCTGCACAGGGGGATGGATCTCTGCTGTATTCTGGAGCAGGTGAAAGTCCTGCAGCCAAGAATGACTGAAAATATCTTCCAGAGATGGCCTGTGCAAGGGGCACATGGACAAACAGAACCTGATGAGGTGCTGGCACTCTGGGGAGAGAAACTAAAAATCATCAGTCAGTGGAAGAAGGCTCCTGTCCATGTTCTGCCAGGGTCTGTAGTGCGCAGGCCAGGCTAGGACCACTCAGAGCTGCACCCAAGCCTCCTGATCCATTCTCTGTTTCAGACGAGAGCAGGATGGAGGGACATGTGCCACCTTCTCCAGCCAACCATGGGAGATTAACCTCCTCCACAGATGCAAGAGCGGGATGCCTGTGTGCTACCTGCAATCTCCCAACACCATTATTCTCCCTGTGCCACAAAGCTGGGTACCTTGCGACATGCATGAGAGCAAGCAGAGCTCATCCCTGATGATATTCTCATCTTTGTTGAAGGGATGGTACCTGCAGACCATGACATAGGGCAGGGTGCCCAAGGACCAGACTGCTACCGAATGGGGCCATGGTAGCAGTGGAAGCTGATCCACCCTGGTGGGCCATACTCCAGCATTCCTAAGGGACGCATGTAGAGCTCATCAGATGGATACTGTCCACACTTCACCTGGGCATCCTTGAGGATGCAGGGCTTGCACAGGTGGCAGAAATGAATCCTGCACCAGGATGTGACCCCTCCCCACAGTGTCCAGCACAGGGGTCTCTCTGTGATGGCACCATGGCTGGGCAAGGAGCTACCAGGCCCAGAACCTTCAAACCATCCATCCCTCCAACCAAGTGGGGAACATCTGGTGCCCACCTAGGTCCCAAGTGTGGGCTCACCAGCAAATCAGGTAAAGGTTTGTCCTTTAGGTATATGCCACAACCAGAGTCGATCAGCTTTGTCTTGCTGGTGGCCAGGTCAAGGATGATGTTCTTGGTCTTGATGCTGCGGTGCAGGACACTGCAGCTACTGCAATGCCACACAGCCTCCAGCATCTGGTGGAATAACACCCATGCCATCTCCTCTCTCAGAAACCTCCACTCCCTCAGGAAGTCATGGAGGTCCTAAGAGCACTCCAGATGCTCCACCAGCAGTGTAAAGTGATTGGGAAACTTGAACCAGTCCAGGAGCTCAGGGTCCCAACTGTCACCACGGCAGCCACAGGAGGACTCCCGGATGAGCAGCACAAGCTCCAGGGTCACACTGGTACTGTTGAGCTGTGGGGGAGGGGGAGGAACACAATGCTGATGCCTAATCCTGCAAAAGCCTTTCAAAACAATATTGGTGAAGACTGATAGATAGATAAAGTAGTTCTTTTATTGGAAGCTTCCAGGTGCACAACAAAAGTATGCACATGTCAGCCAAATGTTAAAGTTTCTATAACTTTCAGTAATTAACATATTTGATAACTATATCCAACCCATGATACCATTTTCCCCTGGTGCCCACCCTAAGAAATCTTCAGAATTGCCCCTTGGAGCCTCTCCAAGGTCTCTGAGCTTACTCTCCTGTTTTGACTACAAGCTATTGTCTCAATTGGAGTTCTTGCAGGTGTTCTTCAAAACAGCATATCCTTGGTAATGTACAGCTAACAGAACTTCAGGAATGTGTAAGAAAATGTTCAGCAACCTCCAAATGCCACCCTAAAGCGAGACATAGGAAAACTTATTCAAGGCATACAACTCTGAAAATCTATAAAATACGCATTAAAATCCTTAGACATCAATGCCATTAACAGGGCTGATGCTGCACTGGGGGTCTGATACTCCCTGTCCAGGGGATGCCTCCTGCCCAGCCCCACTGGTGCTGGGCATTCCCTAGCCTGGCACACTTCACAGCCCCCAGTGACCAGAGTCAGGAGGAAGACCACCACGTTGATTAGGATGGAACACCTATCCAATGAGGAAAGGCTGAGAGAATTGGATTGTTCAGCCTGGAAAAAAGAAGACTTTGGGATGACCTAATTGTGGCCTTCAAGTACTTTAAGAAAACTTACAGGGAAGATGAGACAAGACTACTGTCCAGGGACATTGTGGATGCCCCATCCCTGGAGGTGTTCAAGGACAGGCTGGATGGGGCTCTGAGCAACCCAGTCTAGTTGAAGGTGTCCTTGCCTATGGATTGTAACTAATGACCTGCAAGGTCCCCTTCCAAATCAAACCTTTCTATAATTCTATGGCCCAACAGACCACTCCCCCTGCAGCATCCTAGTTTCCACCCTCCCAGGCCTCAGCTCATCATGCTGGTCCCGGGCACTTAAGACCTTGGCCCATTCCAAAATGTGATACTGGGACATGTATTTGATAGTCATCTGCAAAGCAAAGAGAGCAGCAGGATGAGCTTGCTCCCCTCCTCTGACTTGCCCCCACCATCCCCACCTTTTCTCGGCACACCGTTGGCAAAGCAGAGTCTTGAGTAGACACTGTTGAAGCTGCTACTGCCCAACAGCAGTAGAACCATGCTGGTAGATGTGTTGCAGGGGCCACTTTCTCTGGTGATGCCGGGTTGTGCTTCTCCATCCCTGGCGGCAGTGGCAGCAAGGCAGGTCGGCACCAAGAGGAGCCACAGGAGGAGCTGGGGCCAGGCCAGGTGGAACCAAAAGACACTGCTGTGGTGCCAGCCCCAGCCAGACTGTCCTGCCCCACAGTGCCACAATCAGTACTGCGAGAGTCTGGCAGAGGCAAGACTGCAGTGGGTGGTGGCATGGCCCAGGTGGGACAGGGCAGGAGAAGCAGAAAAGGGAGGGGATAGGAGGGAGGAGGGGGAGAGTGGAAAACCTACTGGAAAACTGGTTGAGAGAGTCATTGCTGCTGCTACAGAGCAGCTGTGGAGGCACTGAAGTGTATGGCAGTTTGTTCGTTTGCCTCCATAGGCCCAATAGAGTAGCCATCAGGCTTGGCCTGGCCCCTCTGCTGCCCTGGGACCGGGCTCTGTGAGGCCAGGACTCTGTGGGAGTTCCATCAAGTTCTTCTTCACTTTATTTAATTTTTCACAGCAATCTCAGAACTTCTGGTGGTGCTTGGCATCCTCCAGACCTCATCGTGCCCCCTTGCCCCATGCTACCATTGCTTCAGAGAACCATAGAATCCCAGAATGGTTTGGGTTGGATGTGACTTCAAGATCGTCTAGTTCCAAGCCCTCCATGCCATGAGCAGGTGTCGTGGTCTAGGATAGGTATTCCACAATTTAGGAATCCTCCTAAAACTATGCTGCTGCTCACCCCCTCAACCCACCTCGATTTAAAGCACAAAAGGCAAAGATCACAGACTGAGAAAACAATTTACTGGAAACAGCAATGAAATAAGAAAACAAATGGTAACAGCAACAATATTAATTACAAAAAGGTATAAGACAAAGAAATTATTTACATGTAAAATAAAACAATACTGGACTGTTTCTCCCTCCACTCTCACAGTGAAGAATTTCTTTCTTTTATCCAACCTAACCCTCTTCATTCTCCCTTGTCAGTCATACCATTGCAAAATGTAAAATGTATAAAATTTTCTTCAGAAAGGATGTTCTTTAATGTTTGATCTTTGTATACATTCAAACCTAATCAACTAGTAGGGATATTTAATCCATGAAACAAATACCAACTAACAAGCAAGGTCTAAGTGATGTCCATGTGTTAGAAAAACAAATTACTTGTTGGTAGAATTGCTTTGTTATGGTTTAGGGATTGACACACTTCAGTGATCTCAAATCTAGAGGGAAATTAACAAAGCTTGGGAAGAAGGATGACCACTGATAGTGGACATAAAGAATACAGAATTTATGGGCCACAAGGACATTTGGAAGAACTCCCAAGGTAAGAAAGGAACTAATAAAGCCAACACAACAACTATGTTGAAATCAGCTCCAGCTCAGTGAAAGGTAATTCTGGTGAGGGGAGATCATGACTACCAACACACAGACCTGAGAAATCCACAGACTGAAGAGACAGACTGACATAGTGAACTAATTGGCAAGAGAATGCAGAAAATCATTAACCAATAGAACATAGAATGTTAAATAATAAAAGAACTATGTAACTTTTAGACAATGAACACTAATTCATTTCTTTGCTAAAATGTAGAAAGTTTTTGCAGTTGTTGTGCATGATTTGGGGAATCCCACCACGCACCCAGGCTTCCAAAATTCTGAAATACATAATCAAAGCCTTTAGAGTGTATAATTACTGCCTTGTTGCACACTGGGTAACACATCTAATTTTTGTGGACAACTTGATGGTTATGTAAAAATTCCCTATCCAGGTGGCTTGTACAACCTATACAAATACCCCTAAAGTATTCCTTCAGATAGTGGAGGGCTGCTGTAAGATCTCCTCAGAATGCTCTCTTCTCGTGGCTGAAAAACGCAGATTTTCAGTGGACACACCACTTCAGACAGCAGCAACCCTCAAGAGTGGCTCTGGTTGCTCACCTGCCCTTTGCTCTCCAACACCCTTCCCCTGCAGGGCAGCTGCAGGAGGCGCGCCGGGTGTTTAAACCTCCCTCAGACCTCCCAAAGACCTGCGCTCCCGTCAAGGGCAGGCCTGGTTCGGTGGCGGGAAAGCAAACAGACTTCCCCGGGCCTTCGCGGCTGCTCTCAGTCCCTGTGGTCGGGGAGGAGGAATCCCTCCCTGGACTCTGTTAAAGCCTTTTGGATGGTGGGGCCAGGGGGCACGGCCGGGATTTCTCTTCGAAGCCTATGACTGTGATCTTGCGAATTCAACAAGGACAGAGCACATCCTTTAATTCGAAGCTCTGCCAGCTCCGCTTCCGCTTCGCTCTCATGGCTGTGGGCGCCTCAAGGGCCAGAAGCAGGGTGGGTGCACGGGGAGGAGCCAAAGGGCTGCGGCTGCCCCCAAGGGGCAGGACACAGGCTTCGGGGCTGCTGCGGCTGGCTGTGGCCCCGGCTGTGCGGTACGGCCGGTCACGCAGCAGCCGCGGGTACCACCGCGGACCCCTTCCCTCCGCGGGGGCTGTGCCCGCCCGCCAGGCCCCGCCCACGGCAACCCACGGACCAATGGCGGGGCCGGAGGATGTTGACGGGGCGGAGCGTCACTACCGCCACGCGTGAAGCCTCTCAGAGCCCCTCCCGCCCACCAGCGCCGGACGGCCGCGACTCTCGGCTACTGGGCGGGCAGGGCCCGGCCCGGACACACCGCAGGGCGGCGGGTCGGCGGGACCCGCCAGCGCCGGGCCCTCGGCCCTGCTCTTGCCCCTTCTTTTTTCACACGAATTGGCTTTTCCTTTCTGTCGTCCTGCTTTTCCGACGACGACGAGCTGCGGAAGCTGCGGCACGACACCGGCACCGCGTAAGGGACGGCGGCGGGGAGCGGCCTGGCGCTGGGGAGGGCGGTGGAACGGGCCCGCCCGCCGCTGCCGAGGGCTGCAGCGAGAGCACTTGAGGGATATTCCCCTTCCCTTACTGGGGGCGCGGGAGCTGGCCGGGGCTGGGTGCTGACGCTCGGGACCGGCCACCTGAGCAAGCTGCCCGGNAGTCATACCATTGCAAAATGTAAAATGTATAAAATTTTCTTCAGAAAGGATGTTCTTTAATGTTTGATCTTTGTATACATTCAAACCTAATCAACTAGTAGGGATATTTAATCCATGAAACAAATACCAACTAACAAGCAAGGTCTAAGTGATGTCCATGTGTTAGAAAAACAAATTACTTGTTGGTAGAATTGCTTTGTTATGGTTTAGGGATTGACACACTTCAGTGATCTCAAATCTAGAGGGAAATTAACAAAGCTTGGGAAGAAGGATGACCACTGATAGTGGACATAAAGAATACAGAATTTATGGGCCACAAGGACATTTGGAAGAACTCCCAAGGTAAGAAAGGAACTAATAAAGCCAACACAACAACTATGTTGAAATCAGCTCCAGCTCAGTGAAAGGTAATTCTGGTGAGGGGAGATCATGACTACCAACACACAGACCTGAGAAATCCACAGACTGAAGAGACAGACTGACATAGTGAACTAATTGGCAAGAGAATGCAGAAAATCATTAACCAATAGAACATAGAATGTTAAATAATAAAAGAACTATGTAACTTTTAGACAATGAACACTAATTCATTTCTTTGCTAAAATGTAGAAAGTTTTTGCAGTTGTTGTGCATGATTTGGGGAATCCCACCACGCACCCAGGCTTCCAAAATTCTGAAATACATAATCAAAGCCTTTAGAGTGTATAATTACTGCCTTGTTGCACACTGGGTAACACATCTAATTTTTGTGGACAACTTGATGGTTATGTAAAAATTCCCTATCCAGGTGGCTTGTACAACCTATACAAATACCCCTAAAGTATTCCTTCAGATAGTGGAGGGCTGCTGTAAGATCTCCTCAGAATGCTCTCTTCTCGTGGCTGAAAAACGCAGATTTTCAGTGGACACACCACTTCAGACAGCAGCAACCCTCAAGAGTGGCTCTGGTTGCTCACCTGCCCTTTGCTCTCCAACACCCTTCCCCTGCAGGGCAGCTGCAGGAGGCGCGCCGGGTGTTTAAACCTCCCTCAGACCTCCCAAAGACCTGCGCTCCCGTCAAGGGCAGGCCTGGTTCGGTGGCGGGAAAGCAAACAGACTTCCCCGGGCCTTCGCGGCTGCTCTCAGTCCCTGTGGTCGGGGAGGAGGAATCCCTCCCTGGACTCTGTTAAAGCCTTTTGGATGGTGGGGCCAGGGGGCACGGCCGGGATTTCTCTTCGAAGCCTATGACTGTGATCTTGCGAATTCAACAAGGACAGAGCACATCCTTTAATTCGAAGCTCTGCCAGCTCCGCTTCCGCTTCGCTCTCATGGCTGTGGGCGCCTCAAGGGCCAGAAGCAGGGTGGGTGCACGGGGAGGAGCCAAAGGGCTGCGGCTGCCCCCAAGGGGCAGGACACAGGCTTCGGGGCTGCTGCGGCTGGCTGTGGCCCCGGCTGTGCGGTACGGCCGGTCACGCAGCAGCCGCGGGTACCACCGCGGACCCCTTCCCTCCGCGGGGGCTGTGCCCGCCCGCCAGGCCCCGCCCACGGCAACCCACGGACCAATGGCGGGGCCGGAGGATGTTGACGGGGCGGAGCGTCACTACCGCCACGCGTGAAGCCTCTCAGAGCCCCTCCCGCCCACCAGCGCCGGACGGCCGCGACTCTCGGCTACTGGGCGGGCAGGGCCCGGCCCGGACACACCGCAGGGCGGCGGGTCGGCGGGACCCGCCAGCGCCGGGCCCTCGGCCCTGCTCTTGCCCCTTCTTTTTTCACACGAATTGGCTTTTCCTTTCTGTCGTCCTGCTTTTCCGACGACGACGAGCTGCGGAAGCTGCGGCACGACACCGGCACCGCGTAAGGGACGGCGGCGGGGAGCGGCCTGGCGCTGGGGAGGGCGGTGGNCGCGGACCTCCGGGAGCCCACTCTCTCCTGGCCCAAAATCCACCACAGCCCGGCACCGGAGCCAGCGCCGCATCCCCCGTCCGGGACTCCCTAAAGCTTGAAGCTGCGCCTGGCTCGGAGTGACGGTGTGCTTGTAGTGGGGTCCGTGTGCCCGGCTTGGTTTTGCGTACCAGGGGAAAGAAGGGAGAAGCACAAATAGCATCAATCCGAGGGAAGCGGGTTGAGGGCACGGGACGGGACCCGACGAAGATTTTAAGGTCTATAGTCGAGGTGTTGGACCCTGAGAGTTTGTCCTTCTCGTGACAGGTGGGAGAAACGACCTTGCCTGGTTGGGACGGCAGGGTCGGATTTTGGTTAGTTAAGGAGGGTTTTGTTGGTTTCTTCAGCCGAAAGCTTGCTGGGCAGCGCCAGTCCACCGGCGTTTGGGTGGCACTGCGGGCATGGCGGTTTGAGGGAATTCCCCCGAAGATCAGGGCTGCTAAAAGTCCCCCAAGGCAGGCATTGCAGCTCCAGTACTCAGCACCCCAGGGATGCGTCTCGCCCAGCGGCACCGGGAGCACCCAGGCTCTGGCCGGGTGCAGAGTGCAACTGTGCCTCGGGGAACCTCAATCCTCTCCCTCTTGTTCTTGCAGGATCTGCCCCATTCATTCCCTCCCCTTCATGTGCCCTCTGTGAAGTGTCGAGGCATGGTGTGCTCCAGCCCTGTGCTGAGAACTCGGGGACAATCGAACTCCGCCAGTGAAGATCGGCCTGGCGGCGAGCCAGACCCCATGTGGCTGGCCAACCTCACAGGCATCCACATCGGCTTGCCCCCAATATCTGAGGACCCCGACGACCACTGCACTATCTGGGAAAATCTGGTGAGTCTGGTGGACTTTCAGTCCCCAGGCTTTCCCCTGACCGCTGAGGAGCTGTGCCAGTATATCGACATGCCCCGTGCACCCACCTCCTCCTCCATCACCTCGATGACCATGACGACGCACCATGCTGTGGCCGAGCCCACTCAGCTCACAGGGAACATCAACTACAAGACGAACCCGCACGTCAGGCCACCCTACTCCTATGCCACCCTCATCTGCATGGCGATGGAAGCCAGCAAGAAGCCCAAGATCACCCTCTCATCCATCTGCAAGTGGATCAGTGACAACTTCTGCTACTTCCGACCTGCCGATCCCACCTGGCAGGTAGGTGATTTGGAGCCCTCTTGCCTTGGCCCCTCTCCCCACAGGGCTGGGCAGAGCCTTCCGCAGTTTCCACCCTGCAAGACAAGGTTCCACAGGGATGCTGGATCCCACTGGCAGGAGAGTGGCACCAGCAGCCAGTGGGGAATGGCTGGAATGGGAATGAGCTTGGTTGGGCACAAATGCCACGGCCAAAGGGGTGGCAGAGGGAAGGAACCCTTCTGGGGGAGAGCCCGGGGTCATTTTGGGAGCAGGGAGGTACCCACTGGATTCCCAGCCCCTGAGGCTCCTCTTGGTTCCACAGAGAAGGCCTCTCTGTCCCTACCTTTCCGGAATGCTGGTGGGGTCCCAAATCCCTCAGGGGTGAGAGCACGTTGAGAATTCACCACATCAAGTATCCCTGGGTGCTGAGGATCAGGCACAGGAGAGGCATGGAGATGCTGCCTGTTGAACAAGTCACTTATAGGGGAGGTTCCAAGCTGAAGCACTGCTGCTTTCCAAGCAGGGCAGAGGGCTGGTCTCCTGGCTCCTCGGGCAGGCCAAGGTGGCTCCATCACTGGGACAAGCTGTTGAGACCTGCAGAGGGAAGACCAAGGGAGGTCAAATAGGCTGCTGTCCCCAGATGGCATAAGCATGTCCCTGATTATTCGCTGCACCCTGGGCACATTTAAGGATTCAAGGGATTTTCTGGAGGGCACGTAGGTTGAGATGTCTTGGCATTGCTGTTTCTTTCTCTTCCCAAAGAGCCTTGCTGAAAACCTGCTTTTGTGCCAACCTCCCCACACAAGTAGGTCCCTCTCATGTCAGCAGACAAGCATTCAGCCTTAAGTGTTTTTCTCCTTTGAATCTAGAGCTCTGTCCGGCACAACCTCTGCATTAACAAGTGCTTCATCAAGGTGACCCGGGAGAAGAGCGAGCCAGGGAGAGGTGCATTTTGGAAGCTCCACCCCCGATACGCCAACCGGCTCAAGAACAGGACCTTCAAAGAGCAGAGGATGCCTCCAGTGCAGATCCAGTCGGCCTTCCCAAAAAGAGCCCAGCAGAAGGTATGGCACATCGTCAGCCCGGCCACTTCAGCCTGCAGCTCCCATAACAACCTTGAGGTAAGCACAGAGCTGCAGCAGCTGCTGCAAGAGTTTGAAGAGTTTGAAAACAGCCAGAACTGGAATCCCATGGAGAAGGAAGCGGGACAGCAGTGCAAGCAGCCCATGCCACTAGCCGAGGCCTCTCGGCTTCCCAGATCTGCCTTGGGGACCCACGAAGGGCAGAGCGAGCTGACTGAGCTGAAGGGTGACACTGACTGGGAAGCTCTCCTGAACAACCAATTGGATGAAGACTTCTCTGCTCTTGAGGATCTGGAGCTCCCACCTCCCATCCGGCCCGTAACACTGCACCTGGATTGGATGGGAAAAGGGCAGCACACAGACTGCCCCCAAGGTCAGGAGCAAGGCCTCACCAAACCCAACCACAACAACCCATGCTTGGATGAAACCCTCATGGCCACAGCTTTCCTGCAGCGCGCCTGGCATGAGGAGACAAGCAATAACCTCTCCACCTTCATCACCACTGACCAGGAGGCTGAAAACATGCAGGCCTCTTTGCCAGAGAGGGATATCACAGACTGCAACTTTCTGACCTTCTATTAAGACTTTATTAGAGATGGTAGATAGTGGGTGATAGACTGGATTAGATTAGACAGACTTAAGAGGGGCTTTGGGGGTGGATGGAGATGTTTATATTGACAGTTTCTTTTTACTTCTTTCTGTTCTGTTCTCATTTAACAGCTGTGAGGGGGAGCAGGCTCCTCTACTTCCCCAGGCCTCCCGGGGTCGGGAGGGGATTGTGAAATCCCCACGTGGTCAGGAGTAAAGAGATGTAGCACCTCGAGGTAGGGAGGTCATAGAAAAGCCTTTAATTACTTGACTCAAGGGTATTTAAGCCCTTCGGGCGGGATTTGGGAGGTAGGACGTGATTGGGTAAGGGTTCAGGGGGAGTGGTGTGGTTTGAGGGGCACAGGAGCCAATAAGGAAGCAGAAGGTCCCAAACCCAGTGGAAGCCCAGGGATAGGGAGTGACTGGTGATACATCCAATAAGGTCGTGAGGGGGGCGGGGCTGGATACCCGGGAAGAAAGGACCAGTCTATTTTCACATGTGTGCTGGGGGTTCTAGGAGTTACAATCTAAACGGGAAAACCCGCACACAAAAGACGCAGGTAATGTTGAATTATAAAGTCTCTGGTCCTTTGCAAGTTGTCACAGTGGTGGTCTTGTCTCCAGGGGTTTCCCTTTCCATGATGTGTAGTCTGGCTGATCCTCTGTGTCTGTTTCTTCACATGTGCTGTGGCAGAAGTCTTTCCCAACACTCATTTTTGGTGAATATGTTGAAGAACTGCACAGATACTTCTACATTTTAACTTTTTTCACACAAAAGTTATTAATAAATTAAACAAAATAATGAAGAAAAACAATGGAAAAGAAAACCCCCTTTTGCCTTCTTGTTTCCCTACAGTACCACCTGGCTCTGCCTGAGCTGCTGCCCTGGAGGCAGGGGAGATCTATTCAGCCCAGCCCTGTTCGTATGCCCAGCCCCAGGACATGGGAGCCCCCCATCCACTTTCACGACAACACAGCTACTCCCCATGGGGAAACTGAGGCACAAGCCACCACCAGCATGCCAATGGTTACACATGGCTGGTGCAACATGAGGCTGCCTGTGCCCAGTGTCCTGAGTCTTGGGTGCTGCTCCCAACCCTGGGAATAGGCTTCCCTGCCCCTGCAGAGAATTCCTGGGGGCAACATGATCCAAATGCCAGGAACAATCCCTCTGCCTGTGCCATGTGCCCACCTGGCCCTGCAGACGCTCTGAGAAGCACAAGGGGATTCAGAGCCCTCATGGGCCCAGGGTGGCGAGAGGAACTGCACAGAAGCCACAGGAAGAGCCGAGCCCATGCCAGGCCAGCTCCCTCAAGAGGCAGTTGGGCTGCGCTGAGGCAGGGACCAAAGCTGTGCAAACTCAACTGCCAGCCCAACTGGCACAGGCATGGCAGGGGGTGGCAGGGCTAGGGGTAACAGGTTCAGGGAGCCCCTTGGGGAGCACAGGTGGGCTCAGGGATGTGGGCTGGGGGTCAGGCTGGCTGTGGCCAGGCTGTGGGTAGCTCTCTGTACACACAGTTGGGGGGCAGGGATGCCACTTGGGATGAGAAGGCAGGAGAAGGGGGCTGGAAGGGCACTCTGGAAAAGGCTGGTTTACACCTTGCCTGGAGGCTGGCCAGACTGAACCTGTGTAACCGGTTGAAATTGG
>WBMV01001615.1:0-29994 GCA_013396655.1 Campylorhamphus procurvoides | reverse complement strand
GGGATCAGCCCAAGAGCAGGGCTGGGATCAGCCTGAGAGCAAGGCGAGAATCCCAAGATGAGAGCTGGGATCTCCCCAGGAGCTGGGCTGAAACTCGCCCCAGATCACAGCTGGCATCTCCTGGGATCAGGGCTGGGATCTGCTGGGATATCCCCAGGAATTGGGCTGGGATCCCCCCAGATAACAGCTGGTGTCTCCTGGGATCAGGGCTGGGATATCCCCAGGAATTGGGCTGGGATCTCCCCAGATCACCCCTGACATTGCCTAGAAGCTGAGCTGGAATTTCCTCTGGGGCAGGGCCAGGATCCCTCCGGGGATCAGGGCTGGGATATCCCCAGGAATTGGGCTGGGATCTCCCCAGATCCCCCCTGACATTGCCCAGAAGCTGAGCTGGAATTTGCCCTGGGGCAGGGCCAGGATCTCTCCTGGGATCAGGGCTGGGATTCCTCCAGGATCCCCTCATCCATCCATCCATCTGTTCCAGGGTCACAGGGAGCAGCATCCCATGGGGACAGGGACACGTCGGAGATATCACGGCAGCAGGAGACACAGCGGCACCAGCACAGGTGTATTTGTGGGGGCAGGATCCACCTGCCCTCGCGGAGCTGTACAACCCCCGATCCCAAATCCCGGCCCCCCGGGACAGGCAGGACCCCGGCACAGCGGGGGAACAATATTAACAGCAAAGCCGGGGGGCGCGGGGGGCGCGGGGCACCCTCAGCCGAAGGGACCCTTGACGTTCTTGGGCTGGAAGAGGGGCTGCTCCATGGGCACGGCCCCCAGGCACTCCGCCGGGCTGCAGTGCCCCGTCTTGCCCGGCTGCCCCGTGGCACCGGGGGGGCCGGGAATGCCAGGGATGCCCTGCTGCCCCACGGGGCCCGGGGGGCCCATCTTCCCGTAGCCTGGTGGTCCTTGGGGACCTGGAAGAGATGGACGCAAAGTAGGAGGTGGCACAGAGTGCAGCAAGTCCCAGCTGGTGGCCACGTGGAGGGAGGGGGCTCACCTGGGGGTCCCGGGGGGCCGCTGTCCCCCATCACCCCAACACCTTTCTCTCCTTTCTCTCCTTTGGCACCCGGCTCACCTGGAAGAGACGTGGATGGAGAGGGGTATTAGGAACACCCTGGGGACACCGGGAATGCCCTGGGGAGCAGCACCTACCCCTCATGCCAGGCACGCCCTGCCGCCCCTCTCTGCCGATCTGCCCCGGCATCCCTGGGGAGCCGGGGGGTCCCGGCCGGCCGGGCAGCCCGTCCTTCCCGGGGGGACCGGGTCTGCCCGGGGATGCCACCATCTCCACCGGGAAGTGCAGCCGGGAGGTGTAGTATGCCATCCTCTCTGCGGGGACAGGGGTGACAGCTCAGTGCCAGCGGGGAGGGGGCGATGCTGGGGGGTCCCCCTCGTCCCCACCGCCCCGTGTTACCGTCAAACATCTTGCTCAGCTCCTGCCGGATGAACCTCTTGATCTCGTCGTAATTCACCACGTCTCCCTAGGGGGGACACGATGGGACACACGAGGGGCCACGGTCACCGCGTCCCACGGGGGGACGGGGTCCTGCACCCCGCCATGGCCACCTCTCCTTCATCCCCTTACCATCATCCCCGGGGGTCCCGGCAGCCCGGGGGTGCCCGCAGGTCCCGGCGAGCCAGGGGGTCCCCTCTCTCCCGCGGGTCCCCGTGGCCCCACGGGGCCCATGGAGCCGCTTTTCCCGGGCCCCCCGGGCATTCCAGCTCTGCCCTTCTCCCCGGGGTACCCTCTGTCGCCGGGGGATCCAGCATCTCCCTGCGGAGATGTGAGAGGCAGGGCTCAGCCCTGGGACCCTGAGCTGGGCTGTGGGGTGTCGGGGTGGCTGTGGGATGCCAGGATGGCCGTGGTGGCACAGCCAGGCTCCCCTCACCTTCTGTCCGGCTGGTCCCGCAATGCCTGGCTTTCCTGGAGGACCCTGAGGACACACAAAGGAGCAGGGTGGCAGAGATGTCCCCACCACAGGCACCCTGGGGACACCATGGCCAAGGCAGAGGATGCCATGATCCAGCTGTGGGTCCAGCTGGGCAGCAAAGCCCGAGTCCACATTCCTACCTCTTTCCCAACGGGTCCATCTGATCCCTGCTCCCCCTGCGAGACCAAAGTGGGGCAGTGTGAGCCAGTGACCACCACAGCGATGACCACAGAGTGACCACCAGTCCTCAAGGTCCCCACTGCACTGGGGTACAGGGGTCTGTGCCACCCCTGTGCCCCGCTGCACTCACCGGTGGCCCGGGGTGTCCTGGGGGTCCCGGCTCTCCTGGCATCCCTGGCAGACCTCGCTCCCCCACAGAGCCACGCTCACCCTTCAGCCCCTACACGGAGGAGGGAACCAGGAGCATGGGAATCAGGACACGGTGGGGATGGGGAAATCCCCAAATCCGCTCTCCATGGCACCCACCCAGCCCCATCCCGACCCCAAATCCCACAGCTGGGGCTGTGGGGGGGGCTCCAGGACTCACCACTCCAGCGAGGCCAGCAGGACCCGGCTGCCCTGGGCTGCCAGGGGGTCCCTGGGGGCAGAGAGAGGGGTGTCAGCTGGGGGGTTGTGGGTGATGACCCCACTCTTTGCACCAGAGGGAGTCTCCACTGTGATGCCCCCGTGGGCACCCTCCTGGTGCACCACAGGGGACAGGTCCAACTTACAATGAGCCCTGGGGGTCCCTGCCGGCCTTGAGGTCCCATGGGCCCGGGGTCACCCTGAGGGAGATGGGGTGATGAGGAGGGTGGGGTGATGAGGAACGTGGGGTGATGAAGGGCTGGACGGTGCCCAACCAGTTTAGGGGTCCTATGCCCACCCACCCCTCACTCACCTCCGCTCCCGGTCTGCCTGTGCTACCCGGGGGACCAGGTTTGCCACAGTCACCCTAAAAGGAAGAAGGGACATTTTGGGCAGAGCAATGCTTGGATACCCTGGCCCAGGACCCAGGTCCCTGGGGATGACACCATGCAGTGCCACCATTGCTCACCTTTGGTCCTGGGAGACCCGGGTGCCCTGTCTTCCCCTTGAAGCCCTGGAGAGAGAAAAGAGCTGGGTGGGCATCCCAGCTCCCACCAGCATAGCAAGGCGGGTGACCCCATCCTGCCCCCAGGGCTCAGTGTCCCCAGGAACACATGGTGGGACACTCCTGGCTCAGGGGACCCTCCAGATCCAGCTGCAGGGACACTGAGCACCAGAAAGGGGTGACAAGGAAAGCTGTCACTCACCGGAGGACCCATCATCCCTGGTGGCCCAGGGGGCCCTGGATCACCCTGGAGAAAAAGAAACATGGGTTGGGGGTGTCCTGGGGTGGCTGCAGCGTGACTGCCCCCCACCAGTACCTGGGAGAGCCCCAGAGCCTCACCCGCAGCCCCGGCTTGCCATCCTTGCCATCCAGTCCTTCCAAACCAGCAGGGCCCTGTGGGGACAAGGGGAGGGTGTCAGAGAGTGATTTGCACTGAGGAGCTCTGGGGGCCCCTGAGGGACCTTCTCTGGGCACCCCAGGCCATGGCAACAGGTCCCTGTGGAATGGGATCATGTCCCTGGGGAATGGGAACAGGTCCCTGTGGAATGGGATCAGGTCCCTGGGGAATGGGAACAGGTCCCTGGGGAATGGGNATCCGGCTGCAGGGACACTGAGCACCAGAAAGGGGTGACAAGGAAAGCTGTCACTCACCGGAGGACCCATCATCCCTGGTGGCCCAGGGGGCCCTGGATCACCCTGGAGAAAAAGAAACATGGGTTGGGGGTGTCCTGGGGTGGCTGCAGCGTGACTGCCCCCCACCAGTACCTGGGAGAGCCCCAGAGCCTCACCCGCAGCCCCGGCTTGCCATCCTTGCCATCCAGTCCTTCCAAACCAGCAGGGCCCTGTGGGGACAAGGGGAGGGTGTCAGAGAGTGATTTGCACTGAGGAGCTCTGGGGGCCCCTGAGGGACCTTCTCTGGGCACCCCAGGCCATGGCAACAGGTCCCTGTGGAATGGGATCATGTCCCTGGGGAATGGGAACAGGTCCCTGTGGAATGGGATCAGGTCCCTGGGGAATGGGAACAGGTCCCTGGGGAATGGGAACAGCCAGCAGTGCTCCCAGCAGCATCATGATATGGGTGGTCCTGCCCACTCTGCCCCCAGGTGTGACATGTGAGGAGGGTCTTACCTGGATGCCCGGAGGTCCTGGGGGCCCAGGGGGTCCTGGCATCCCTGCAGGGCCTCTCATACCCTCGCTGCCCTGCAAGAGGCACAGGAGGTCACAAGCACGGCTGGGGATGAGCATCAAACCCAGCCACAGCACAAGGGACAAGTGGTGCCACCACAGAGTCACATCCTGGTGACACTGACCCCTGGCACTCACCTTCTCAGCCATGGGCCCTGGTGGCCCAGCTGGACCGACCTTTCCTGGGAAGCCAGGGGGACCCTAAAGAGAAGAGGGGTGTTGAGTGAGGGGGGATCCCAGCAGCAGAGCCCTGCCCACACATCCTGCTGTCTTCACACTCATTTTAAGGAGTTTGCTCTTGGGCTGCTCCCTGCACCTTATCCCACAGGACATGCCCCTGTCCCCATTCCTGGCCCTGTGGGGACATCGGGACACACAGCCAGGGCTGGGCATCATCTCCTAGGGTCACCCTGCTGTACTCACCGGTGGTCCTGGAAAGCCAGGCTGGCCTTGGAAACCCTGCAGAGAGACAAGAGCTGAGCCAGACCCCGACACCCACGGCTGGCCCACTGGGGGTCCTGGGGGTCCCTGTACCCTTTGGGGACACTCACCTGATCCCCCTTCTCGCCAGCACTGCCCGGGAGCCCCCGCTCTCCTCTTGGACCCTGTGGAATGACAGGATGAGGTGGTGGGGAGCACCCCAGTGCACCCACAGCCTCCCAGTTCCCTCCCCACAGCCCCCCAGGAGCCACCAGGGTGGGCACCTACCGCAGGCCCTGCGGGACCAGGGAGCCCATCCACGCCGNTGGGATGGGGTGGGAGAGGGATGAGCCCTGCAGGGTGCTTGGTGCCCACTGGGGGTCCCCCAACCACAAAAGTGGGGCCTCCAGTGAGCACCAGGAGGGGCATGGGGGCTCCTATTGGGGTTGGGGGCTGGCACAGGCTGCCTGGCTCCCCACAGTACTCACGGGAAGGCCAGGGGGACCCGTTGCACCAGGGTAGCCAGGTTGTCCTGGAGGTCCCTGTGTAGGAAGAGGAGGATGTTGAGCCACCTGCAATGCCCCAGCCAGGTGCCCAAAGCCCACAGGGCACCAGTGTCCCCTCTGTCCCCTCCTCCTACACCACTCACCGGCTCTCCTTTGGCTCCAGCAAGCCCAGCAGGGCCACGTTCCCCTTGGAGACCCTTCATGGAGGAGAAGACAGAAGCTGCAGGGGATGTCCTACAACATCCCGTGGGGTCTGTGATCTCCACCAGCCTGCCAGGACCCCCAGGCACTGTGGAGGACCCGTTTGGAACCTGGCTGGGTCCTCTCCACCCACAGCACAGCCACGGGCACCTGATTCAATGCCCAAGTGTGGGGGTACACTCAGACCCAGACACTGGCATTGCTGTGCCCCCCACACTGTGACCCGTGGGCAGGACCCACAGGCAGCCCTTGGGTGCAGTCCTGGCACCCAAGACATGCCCCAGCCTGGTGCTTCCCATCCTCCCATGGAATGGGTGACACAGGGACAGCCAGGAGCCCCTGGGCTCCATGCCATGGGACCTCTGGGGTGGGTTAGTGGGGTGATGTGGTGCCAAGGTGACACAGGCTGGACAGGACACGCTGGCACATGGCAGAGCAATGACCCACAGAGCCCCACACAGACCGTGGTGTTATGGTGACATTAGTGGACGAGGTGACACGAGCAGGAGGGCCGGATCCTCCGAGAGCCACCGGCACAGCCCCACCACCAGCTCCTGCTTGGAGCGAGCATGGAGGAGGAAGATGGAGATGAGGATGNCCCACTGGGGGTCCTGGGGGTCCCTGTACCCTTTGGGGACACTCACCTGATCCCCCTTCTCGCCAGCACTGCCCGGGAGCCCCCGCTCTCCTCTTGGACCCTGTGGAATGACAGGATGAGGTGGTGGGGAGCACCCCAGTGCACCCACAGCCTCCCAGTTCCCTCCCCACAGCCCCCCAGGAGCCACCAGGGTGGGCACCTACCGCAGGCCCTGCGGGACCAGGGAGCCCATCCACGCCGGGGGGTCCCTGGGAAAGGAGGAACGGGATCAGATGGGTTTGGAAGGAGCTCAGCTGTGGTGCCCCCAGAGAGGATGCACGTGGGAGAGCCCCCAGCCCCTCTGCCCCTGGAGAACTGCCCCAAGAGACTCACCAGCTCCCCTTTTTCCCCAGGGGGGCCCACGTAGCCTCGCTCGCCTTTGATGCCCTGGGAAAAGAAGGAGATGGAGGGGCCAAAGTGGGGCATTGGGCAGGGGTAGGACATGGGACGTGGGAGAGGAGAGATGGGGGCACAGACAGGGCACACACGGGGCACAGATGTATGGCATGGAGGAACAGGGCAGTGGGAACGTGTGGGATGGGATGGGATGGGATGGGATGGGGNTCCACCAGCCTGCCAGGACCCCCAGGCACTGTGGAGGACCCGTTTGGAACCTGGCTGGGTCCTCTCCACCCACAGCACAGCCACGGGCACCTGATTCAATGCCCAAGTGTGGGGGTACACTCAGACCCAGACACTGGCATTGCTGTGCCCCCCACACTGTGACCCGTGGGCAGGACCCACAGGCAGCCCTTGGGTGCAGTCCTGGCACCCAAGACATGCCCCAGCCTGGTGCTTCCCATCCTCCCATGGAATGGGTGACACAGGGACAGCCAGGAGCCCCTGGGCTCCATGCCATGGGACCTCTGGGGTGGGTTAGTGGGGTGATGTGGTGCCAAGGTGACACAGCCTGGACAGGACACGCTGGCACATGGCAGAGCAATGACCCACAGAGCCCCACACAGACCGTGGTGTTATGGTGACATTAGTGGACGAGGTGACACGAGCAGGAGGGCCGGATCCTCCGAGAGCCACCGGCACAGCCCCACCACCAGCTCCTGCTTGGAGCGAGCATGGAGGAGGAAGATGGAGATGAGGATGAAGATGGAGATGAGGATGGAGATGGAGATGAACACCAAAATGAAGATGGTGGTGGAGGTTGCACGACCACAGAGGAGGGACCAAAGGAGGAGGAGGATGAGCTGAGGCAGCACTGGCTGCACAGAGGATCCTCCAGGTCCCCACGAGGGGCTTCTCTGGGGGCAGCTGCCACCAGGTGCCACCCAGCCCACCCTGTGGGAGCTGTGATGGGGTACCAAGCCAGGTGGCAGGTCCCTGGCACACCAAGAGCTGCTGAGCTGAACCAGGTCCCATGGTGATGAAGGGACCCAACATGTGGCACCAGGGCTGGTGAGTGCCAGCACCAGATCCCTGCACTCAGGAAGGACATTTCCAGACCTGGGTCCACTGAGACCCCCTGCTTTGGGATGGAGGAGGTGAAAATGGGAGAATGGAGATGATACGGAAGAGAAACGGGGCAGCTGTGCTGCAGCTGCTCCCAGCGGGGACAGGGACAAGGGACACAGCCAAACCAAGCGGCAGCGACACAGGGCACAGAGCAGAGCCGTGCTGGGTCCTTACGGGCAGTCCGGGGGCACCCGGCGTTCCAGGAAAGCCTGGGGGACCCTGAGGGGAGAAACAGGGAGGTCACAGCCTGGAAAAGGCCCGGGGGAGCCTGGGCTGAGCCCTCGGGGTGCCACAGAGCTCCTGCTCCACCTCCAGGCTGGCAGCACCTTCACCTCCATCTCCAGGCTGGGACATCCAGGCCATGCCACACCTCCGCCTCGCCATGGCCACGTCCCTCTGCCCATCACCACGGCCTCAGGGCACGGGGTCAGCCCCCTTGGCAACTTGCTTTTAGGGCATTGAAGCCCCCCAGGACCACACCATGATGCCCACACAGCCCCTCACCCCGGGCAGGGCTACTTACAATGGGCCCAGGTGGTCCCGGGGGTCCCCGCAGTCCTGGTGAGCCCTGGGGGGACATAGAAGTGTCAGGCATGACCATGACAGGGAGGGGACAGGGACCTGGACCCTTCCCAGCTCCAAGGGGCACCAAGGGACCTGCCATGGCCCCTGGGAAGGGCTGGGATGGTGGTGGGTCCCTGCATGGATTGGGGCTCACCCACCTGCTCTCCTCTCTCACCAGGGATGCCCGGGGCACCAGGTAGTCCAGGATCGCTGGGACAGTCTCTGTCAGGGCTGTCACCCTGCAGGGAGTGGGGACATGTCAGGACTCCAGGCTGGCACTGCCCACTGCCCACCACTGAGCCCTGCCATGCCCCCCCAAAGCAGCCTCTGCTCCCCAAAGCCCCATCTGCTCCCAGAATGGGGGTACAGTCCCGGATCCCCAGTGGCGACCAGAACCCTGGGGACCAGAGAGTTGGACTGGGACATCAGCTCATCCCCAGGAGCAGGAAGAGGGTGGGGGTAACACTCTTCACTCACCCGAGCCTCCTCTGCACTTGGGAACTGGGCAAAGCACTGGAAAAAAACCCAGGAGTCACTCAGGGATCACCCTGAGGGGCCATGGGGCACAGCGGGGCTCAGAGCCCCACACCCCACATCCCTCAGGGGCTCAGCACCCGCTGCTCCAGCTCACACTGGAATGGGACAAGCCTGTCATCCTCCCAGGAACCCCAACAGGGCATGTGAGGAGCCTGCCCAGCATTCCCAGCACGACCAGTGTGCCCAAAGCGTGCCCAGAGCGTGTCCAAAGCGTGTTGTTTCCCACTTCTGCCCCACAATCCCAGGTACCTGAGAGCATCTCTTCACCTCACCCCCAAGACCAGGGGATTTTGGGCACCAAGATTCCCACCCAGAGGTGTGGAGATACTCACACGGGCGCAGTTCTCGCTGCCAGGGGCGCCTGGCATGCCCCCATCCTCCTTCTGCCCCTCGACACCCCTGGGAGCTTCCAAGGCTGCCTGGAGCTGGGCACAGTCCCCGCAGAGAGTCTGGGGGGAAAAGGGGAGTCAGGGGTGCCCCGAGGGGGCACGGGGCAGAGAGCTGAGCCATCCCCACACTCTCACCTTCAGCACCTCGATGTTCCTCTCAGCCATGACAGCCAGTGGCCCCTGGAAGAGATGGAGGGAGGGAAGGAGGGTGGAGGGGACAGAGGGAGGGGTGACAGGAGGGATGAAGGGACTGTCCCCACAATGGGGGACAGGACAATGCCATGGCCATGGTCACCACCTACCAGGTCTCCAGCCGGCCCAGGCAGTCCTGGCAAACCGTTGTGTCCTGGCATTCCCTAAATCCAAGGAGAGAGTATTTAAACCCCGTGCTAAAAGCTGGGCAGGGTCNGGAGGTCAGGGTGTGCCCTTGGGGGTGAGACAGAGCCAGGGGTGCCCATGGGCACTCATGGCACTTACTGGCATCCCGGTGTAGTTGGGGTCCTGGCGGGGACTGGAGGGGCAGGAGCACTCCCCGGGGTCTCCCTGCAGAGAGAGGAGGTGAGGGCAGGAGGGCAGGGGTGGCACAGGGGGTACAGCTGGACCCAGACCCCAACTCACCTTCTCGCCCCGGGCACCCTTCTCCCCCTGCCAGGAGGAGAGAAGGAGATGGGCATTAGCACGTGGCCCCCAGTGTTCCCAGTGCCCCACACCCCCAGTGAGCACTGGGGCACTGGCTCAGCACCGTCCTGCCCATGCTCTGGGCATGAACCCTCCCTGGCATCCCCTGCACGTACCGGCTGCCCGCTGGACCCGGGGGGACCCCGCTGCCCTTCGGGGCCCTGTGAGGAAGAGGAAGGTGAGGAAGCTCCCTGGCTCAACCCGTGGCACAGCTGCTTTTAGCCAGGGTTGAGGGGCTGGGGTGGTGGCAGTGCCCGCCCCAGAGGGCAGGACATACCGGTGGCCCTGTGACACTGGTCCCTGGTGGTCCAGGAGGTCCCACAGCACCTTTGGGCCCCGGAGATCCCTGCAGAGGAAGGACAGCAGGAGTAGAGGGCAGGGGGGGCACAGAGGGCTGGGGGATGCTCCCTTACCTTGGCACCTTTCTCTGCCGCCATCCCTGGGGGTCCCTGGGGTCCAGAGGGGCCCTGCGGGCAGGAGAGGGTGTTAGTTCTCTCCAGACAGCCCCCCAGGGTGGTCCTGCCAGGACCCTGCTGGCTCTGCCACACCTGGGCAGGTGCTGCAGGGGGATGATCCCCCCGCTGGCAGGAGCTGGGGGGCTGCTGGCTGCCCCATCTCCCAGGACTGGGCACCCCAAAATGCTACTCACAGGTGGCCCGGGGGGTCCGGTGCTCCCGGGGTCTCCCTGGGAAAAGCAGAGAGTGTGAGACCTGGCAGAGCAACCCGGCATGGCACGGCACTGGCACCCCAAAACCCACCTGTGGTCCCAGCTGGCCGATCCCCCGCGGTCCTGGCTCACCCTAGGGAGACAGAGGGGCAGTGGGGTGCCCTGAGGACCCCCAAACCCAGCCCCTGTACCCCACTTACCTGCAGCCCCTTTGGTCCAGCGGGGCCCTGGACCCCCGGCAGCCCCGGCTTCCCCTAAAACACACCAGGGTCACCCTGAGGGCACGATGCCACCGGGCACCGTGGCCGTGGGGAGGGGGCACTCACGGGTCTGCCCGGCTGGCCGATGCCCGGGGGGCCCTGGTCCCCTTTGGCCCCGGGTTTTCCTGGGATGCCAGCCATGCCCGAGAGGTCCCCAAGTGGAGCAGGACCAGGTTCACAGGCATCTCCCTGTGGAGGAGGGGATGGCAGAGGGATGGAGGGGTGGGTGACACCATGGGGGCAGGGTACAGGTCCCCAGAGTATGGGGGTCTCACCTTCTCGCCCTTAGGGCCGGCTGGACCCCTGATTCCAGGCTCACCCGATAGCCCTGGCACACCAGCCATGCCCGGCGTGCCCGGGTCCCCAGGGCTGCCAGCGTCCCCCTAGCAAAAACAGGGGACAAGGCTGGCATGGGGAAGGAAGGGACATGGCACACAGGGGTCACAGCCCCCTCTGCTGTCACCAACCCCGCTGGGAGCCCCTCCCAGGCCCTCTCACCTTCTGTCCCTTCTGTCCAGTGTCACCCGGTCTGCCCTGGGGAAACGGAGAAATAGGTCAGGCTAGAGCATCGCCCCCAAACTGGGTACTGTGGGCATGGGGGGCACTCACCGCTCTGCCCGCGGGGCCAACCTGGCCCCTTTCGCCTGGTGGTCCTGGCACAGTCACCACCGTCCCTGCCCCTTGGAGGGCCTGTGGGGTGGGAGGGCACTGCCCACACCCCTCACCCTGCAGAGGGACATCCTGCTTGGAATGTGGCTTTGGGGACCATCTCAGGGCTGCGCCATGCAATGAGCTGCACAGGGCTCAGCCGGGGAGGTGGCACCGACAGGGCAGGGAGAGGGGTCCTGGGGGTCCCCACTGCAGGGCTCACCTTCTCTCCTTTGATCCCCTGCACACCTGGATCACCCTTCTCTCCTGGGAGCCCCTGCACCAGGAAGCCAGAGCAGAGGTGACACTGTGGCCCCCAACACCCAGCTCCTGCCCCCTGGGCTCCCAGCACCCACCCTGACCCCCACACCCCCCTGCCCACCTGCGCCCCCACTCACCGGTCTGCCCGTGGGTCCCAGCTGGCCATTGTCCCCCTGAAACGGAGCAGGGACAGGGACAGGGGCAGGGACAGGGGATGATCCAGCCATTCCCACTCCCTCCAGCAACGTGGGAAGGGAGCTGGATGTGGGAATTACTCACCTTCTCACCCTTGATCCCAGCCAGCCCAGGGAGCTCCAAGTCACTCTGCTGAACAACCCTCATGGTCACTCACCCAGCACCCACAGGAGCCCCGGGGTGACCGGGGTGTCCCCCTGGCACGGGGTGGGGTGGCTCAGCCCTGGCACTCACCGGCAGCCCCGGCTCAGCCTCAAACCCCTCGGCAGGACCCCGGCGCAGCGCGGCGAGGACACGGACATCGCAGGAGAGGCACGAGTCCCCCTGGGAGGGTGGCAGAGGGGACAGCTCAGGGGGCTGCAGGGGCTGAGCGGGACGGTGGGACAGAGGGTTGGACTCTCACCTTCTCCCCTTTCATGCCCTGGATGCCACGATCTCCCTGGGAAGGAAGAACAGGAGCTGGGCCAGGTGCTGCCAGCATGGGCTGGACAGTGCTTGGTGTCCCCAAACGAGGGACAGGCCACTCCATCCCATGTTACCTACCCTGTCCCCTTTGGGTCCTGAAGGGCCAGGTCTGTCCTGGGAAGGGGGAATGAGAGGGAACATCAGGGATGTTGAGATGAGCCCTGCTCTGCCCTCCACCCCACAAGCCCCCAAGTTCAGACTCACCGAGACCCCGTCCTTGCCGGGCACTCCGGGCTCTCCCCTGGGTCCTGGTTTGCCAGGCACCCCGATGGCACCGAGCATCCCCTCGGTGACAGTGGGACACACCTCGCATGGCTCGCCCTGCCCAGTGGGGACAGTGAGACACAGCCCAGGCACAGCCCGAGGCGAGGGATGGGCACAGTGATGGGGCTGTGCCAGCATCAGCCCATGGCATAGCCCCCCCAGACCACCCTGTCACTGCACCCACCTTGTCTCCTTTCGGCCCCAGGACACCGGGAGGACCCTGCAGGAGGAAGGTGGGGAGGGGGCTGCTTCAGGGAACCCTGAGGCCACGGTGTGCCCTGGCAGTGCCACCCAGAAACCCCAGTTGGCCACCAGCTGTGGCACTGGGTGATCCCAGCCCCGAGCAAGGCTGCCGGCTCTCCCAAACCCCTCTTGACTCCTGGGCTCAGATCCCACCTCTACTCTGGCCAAAAAGCCCTGACCCTGAGCCAAGAAACCAGTCCCTGACCCCGGGCTTTGGCTCCAGGCTCCGGCTACTCACGGGTGTCCCAGGTGATCCTCCGGGTCCAGGAGCTCCTGAGCTGCCCTGGAGCCAGAAATGGGAAAGCTTGAGCCCAGCAAAGAAGAACACCACATCCCTTGGCACCCCCGTGACACTCTTCTCCTCCTGAGGAGGGTTTCCTGCCTCCCAAGCCAGGTCCTTGGGCCACCCAGCTCGGGTTTGACCAGGTGGCAGCTCCACCAGCCAGCACTGGCTCAGCCTTGGCAGATGCAGCTCCAGATGGGGATCCCAGTCCCCACCTGTCCCCCCTGGGCTGCCCTTGGGACCGCTTTCCCTGCACTCACCTTCTCTCCCTTTAGACCTGGAGGGCCACCAGGGTCACCCTGAAAGGGACAGAGGATGGTGTTAGGTCTGGAACACCTCACCCCTTCCCATGCAATGCCCACTGCCCATGTGCCAGGCTGGGGATGCCATCCAGGCACAGCCCCTGGGCACGGGGGTCCTCACCGGCTTCCCTGGTAAGCCAATCCCTGGAGAGCCTGGCTTCCCTGGGGGCCCCGGCTCTCCAGCCAGCCCCTCAGGTCCCACAATGCCAGGGTCACCCTGGAAGGCAAAGGAGGGGTGTCAATGCCAGTGCTGCCAGCAGGTGCCCCACGTCACCCCCAAACCCCCCCTTACCTTCTGGCCCTTGGGGCCCACCACACAGATCTCTCCAGGTCGGCCCTGCCAGGAGGGGAGCAGGGTGTGAAGGCTCTGTGTGTGACCCCCACAGATCCTGCAGCTGGACCCCCCTGCCTGGGGGTGCCCAAGGGGTGCCCAGGTACCACCTGGCACTACTCACATCACGCCCTGGGCGCCCCGGCTTGCCCTGCAGTCCCCCGTCGCCCTTCTCACCCTTCTGGCCCTGTGGGACAGATGAATGTCACCTATGCTGTCACCCATGCCATCACCCATCACTCATGTCACTGGCAGGTCCTGGCACCACTGCTGCCATCCCAGGAGACACAGTTCAGGTGTCCCTGCTGCAGTACCAGGACCCACAGGTGGGCTGGACTCACCTTCTGCCCATCAGTGCCAGCTGCCCCCGGGAGACCCTGCGTGGGAACAGCAGGAAAAGGTGGGTGCCCATGGGTGGGCTCGTGCAGGCACCCAAAGGTGGGCTCATGTGCCCATGGGTGGGCTCGTGCAGGCACCCAAAGGTGGGCTCATGCACCCATGGGTGGGTCTGTGCAGGGTCTCCTCCTGCTCTCACCAACGCTCTTTTCATTCCCCCATCACCCACCCACAGAGCTGGACCCCCCATGCCCCAGCCCAGGGCACACATGCCACGCAGGGGGACCACTTCAGTGTCCCCACGCCGTGTCCCCATGGCCAAGCATCACTTACCACCTCTCCACGCTGCCCCTTCTCACCCCTCGGCCCTTCAGCACACTGGGGAGGAAGAGGAGGGAGTGGGATGAGGGGGGGTAGCAGAGATGGGGAGGGGGCTCACGGGGGGTCAGGGGGGTCTCACCTGCACGGGGGCACCAGGGTGGGTGCGCACACAGTCAGCGCCCTGCAGAGGAGGGGACGTGGCTCAGGGGCTCTTCCTGAACCACCATGGCCAAGGGTGGGGGGTCATGGGGGACAGGAACATCCCCAGGGCAGTGGGACCCCCGTGTGCCAGGGAGCCCACAGGGGGCAGCCCCATAAGAGGGTGCCCCACCAGAGTGGTCAGGGGCACTCACACGGTCGCCCTTCTCCCCCTTGATGCCAGCAGTGCCAGGGAGGCCACGCTCGCCCTTGGTGCCCTGCAAGAGAGGAGAGGTGTGGGTGACAAAATGGGCACACGTGTTCCCATGTCCATGTGTGCCCACAGAGGGACCCATGGCTCCAGGCAGGGATGCTCCAGGAACAGCATGGCCACATTCCTGCTGGAGTTGGGTCCTGCCTGTCCTCGGGGGTGACAAACTTACCTTTGGACCTGAGGGACCGAGGGTGACCTGGGGAAAGAGGAGAAAGGTGTCTCAGAGCCCCCCCAAAAAGGCAACAGCAGAGTCCTGACTCCACTGTGGTTCCCATCCTCCCAACAGCCTGTCCCCAAGTGCCACCTCAGGAGCCCCTTGAGGCATAAGGGGTCCCAAGAACCCACCATCCTCTCACCATCACCCCCACATCTCCAGCCAGTGGTTGCTGTAGGAATGGGGCCACATCTGGAAGGGATCAGAGACCTTCCCCACAGCCAGATGTTGCAGGGCCCCAGGCCAGGAGGAGCTGTGGGTCATGGGGGGCCAGTGGTGATGGCAGAGGGGTGAGGGACATCCCCAAGCCAGCTTTTGCCATCCCCAGCTCACAGGCCAGCCAGGCTGGGCTGAGGTCCCCATGTCCCGGTGCCACACTCACGTTTGCCGATGCCACCTGTGCCGAGCAGGGCGGACACTGGAAGAGAGAGGGATGATGGATTGGACCAGCTCCATGCACTGTCCATGGCACCCTAAACCCTACAGCACCCACCTCCCCATGGCACCCACACCCCTGGGCACCCTAAACCTGTCCCAGCAGCATCTCCCCTCCAGCCTGTGGGCACAGGGAATGCCCTGGATGGAGAAGGGGAAACCCAGTGCGTTTCCTCCCTGGGGAGGTGAAGAGGTGCCTGGCTGGAACCCAGCCCTCCCTGTGGCTTTGTGGCTTGACCACGGCTCCTCCAGGCCAAACCAGCCACTCCAGCCTTCTCCCACGGGATCAGGGACAGGCAGGATGGGGCTGCAGGACCCCGTGCTCCCCAGCCCATGCTGCTGGATCTGATCTACACCCCAGGGATCCCCAGCAGGACCCCACCAGTGGGACACAGCAGCCCTGAATGCCCACGGTGGGACAGGGATCACAGAGACATGCAGGGATGAGACACGGGAGCGCTGGAGACGCTTCCCAGCTCTGGCAACACTCCGGAGACGCTCGGAGGGAACAAAGAGGCCCTTGGCCATAGCTGGGATCACTCCAGCAGCAGCAGAGAGTCAGTGGGGCCTCAATTCCTGCTCACGGGAGCAGAGCAGCCAACTCTGCTCTGCTCTGCTCTTCCATCCCTGCAGCTCTGGCAGCAGCAGAAAGTTCCCAAACACTGCAGGACAGACCCAGCCTGGGGGGTGGATGGGCCCCTGGGATGGAACTGGCTGGAGGAATGGGAGTGGAGCTGAGCATGCCAGGATAGCCAGATTGGGATACCCTCTCCACCTCCCCTCACCTTCTCCTTGTGATCTTCCTTCAGGTTGGTCCTCCCCGAGGTTCTCACCGGCTCCTGTGGAGAGAAGAGCACCCATGGGTGCTACCTGCACCCCTGGGTTATCCCACCTGTGCACCCCTGTTCTCTCTCCATGAATCCTGGGCTGTTCTGCTTGAGGCACCCACGGATGAGACCCATCTCGGCCAGTGCAGTGATGGGACAGGGATGGGGACCAGGATGGGGATGGGGACGGGGACCAGGATGGAGATGGGGACGGGGACCAGGATGGGGATGGGACAGAGATGGAGATGGGGACCAGGATGGGGATGGGGACGGGAATGGGGACGGGACAGGGACGGGGATGAGGATGGGGATGCTGGAGCTCACGGTGCCCAGCGGCTCCTCGAGGCAGAAGCAGCGGGTGTACACCCGGCCCTCCGGCTGCGGCACCATCTCGATGAGGTTGCTGCTCTGCATCAGCTCCGCCTGCCGACGGGTCTTGGGCGCTTCTGTCTGGCACTACAGGGAGAGAGAGGGGTTGTGGGGGCTGCCAAGGGGAGAGCCGGGAGCCCCAACCCTGCCCGAGCACCCCGTGTGACTCAGGAGAGGGATGTACCCCATGGTGTGCCCTGTGCTGGCCATGGGCACAGGAGGAAAGACATGCCCTCCCCGTGCCTCACTGTCCCCTCTGGGGAGAACCCTGACCATGCACAGGGCAATTCCAGGGTCCAGCTGGGACTGGGGTGGGGGCTCGGGGGCACTCACCCCACTGGGCAAGATCTCACAGCACCCCTCCTGCCTGGCCAGCTCGGCGTCACAGTAGATCTGGGCTTGCTGGATGTCAAACTGCAGCGGGACAGGAGGTGACAGGTCAGGGGTGGCTCCAGCACCACAGGCAGAGGTGCCCTCACCCCACGGGCACTCACCCGGATCGGGGTGCCACGCGTGGCATCCAACCCCAGGAAGGCATTTCCCTCCAGGGCCAGTGCCCGCCGGGGTGCCAGCGGCTTGGAGGAGATGGAGGAGCAGTCGAGGTGGATGGAGATGGCATGGCCCTGCACGGCCACCACCACCTTGTGCCACCGCCCGTCGAAGAGGGACGCCACGGCTTTGCCCATGAACACGGCGCTGACGAACGTGGCCCCCGGTGCCCTGGCCTGAAACTCCAGGCTCTTCTCAGGGCCGTGAACAGACAGGGAGAGCTGGGCACAGAGCAGACAACACGGCACTCAGGGATGGCTTCTGGCTGTCCCCTTGCTGATGGCACATCCTGCCACATCCCCGGGGCTGTACCTGGGGGTATCCCTGCCGGTCGGTGACCTGGAAGAGGTACCAGTGCTCCCCGGTGCTGTTTTTCTTCAGCAGCAAGGTGAAGACGAGGGTGAAGGTGGGGGGAAGCCCACGGGGGAACACCTGTCTGTGGGGACGGGGGTCAGGGGTGCCCGGACCCTGCACCAGGCTCTGGTGCTGGAGTTTGCACCAAGGCTGGTGACAGCACCCTCCATATGGCACCAGTGGCAGCATCACCCCAAGACCCCCCTGCCATGAATCCTGCCAGGGTGTGCCCCACCAGTGCCATCCCAGGTGCCAATGTGGTGGATTCAGCCCCAGCTGCAGCGACCCCAGCACCATCCCCATCCCTGCCCCACACCCTGCACCCCAAACACAGCCCTCCCGGGGTGGCTACAGCACCAGGGTCGTGCACTCATCCCCACAACACCCAATTTTCCCCCGGGAAGGCAGGAAATACATCCATAACCCCCAAGGCTCTGTGGGCTGGATGGCAGCCACGGCAGCTCAGTCCCCCCACACATGGCAGCCATTCCCCAGTGGGACTGTGCCCAGCTCGCCCACAGCCCACTAAACCACTGGAAATATTTGCTCCAGGTTCTGCTCAGCTCCACACCAGTGATTTTCCAAGCCACAGCTCTGGAGCTGGACCAAGGGATGGGGAGCAGGACAGAGCCAGTGGTCCCCTCTGTTCTCCATGGGACACAAGGACATCCTCGCTGGGCACTGAGGTGGATGAGCACCCATAGGTGCCCACCTGGAGCCGACAACCTGGGTGCTGGGGCCATCCCCACACTCAGCACTCCCCAAGGCTGGATGTGGGATGCCACAGGCACCCAGCCAAGAGCAACACCAGTGTAGAGCCATTCTGAAGCCATCTAAGGATTTGGCTGCCCAGGTCAGGAGCCAGGGCTGGGTTTTCTCACCCTTAGGAGAGCCCCATGCCTGGCAGAGCTACGTGCCAGCCCCGGGGCAATATGGGGACAGGCTGGAGGAGGCAGGGCAGCAAACCACAGCAGCTTCCTCCAGGAACAGCTCCCAGGGACGTGGATCAGTGCCCACCTTGCCACGCTGCAGCATCCCTGCCAGCCCTGGCACCGCAGGGCGGCACAGCCACGGGCACAGCCGGGCAGGAACCACCAGAGACAGAGAGGATGAGGGCCAGTGTCCGTGTGCCTCCCCCAGGAGACCCCCTCAAACCCAGCAGTGCCTGCTCCGAGCTGTGCAGCATTTTGAGCTGGTTTAGACCTCGTGAGCGCCTGCCAAGCGCAACCACACAGCAGCCACAGAGCCCTGGTTGCGTAAGGTTTGGCCACCACCCAGCCGAGCTGCGACAGCCCATGATTAACTTTCTAGGAGGAAGGTGTTCGGGGAGCCCCAGGACCCTCTGTGTGCCCCCCGGGCACCGTGGAGCTGCCTGGTGTCCCCAGCATGAGATAAGGGCAAAGCCCACCCAGCTTCAGCTGGGCTCCATCCTTACAACACATGGGCATGGTGCCTGGAGGAGCTTCGGTCAAGCAGAGCCACCCCGTGGGTCACCCAGGGCCACCCCATGGGTCACCCAGAGCCACCCCACGGGTCACCCATGAGCTCCCCACACTCACTGTGTGGGCTGCACCAGGGGCACAGCCCCCAGCCGCAGCACTGTCGGCCCCCGAGGGTTGCGGACCTTCTTGATGGACGAGATCTTCAGCAGGTCGAACCTTTTAATCAGGTTAAAACCTGCAGGGCAGAGCGGAGGAGGTGAGACCTGGCCCTGGCACGGGGTGGTGCCCTCCAGGCAGGGCACAGAGCCCATCCCCGGGGTGTCAGGGCTGCTCAGGGACCCCTCTTTGCAGGACGAGTGGGGCTTTCCTTACCTGTTATGTTCTCATACTTGTCCCCAGCCAGATCCTCGTCCCAGAGCTGTGGGCACAGCTCCCCTGCATGGCAAATCAGCACATCACTGTCACTGCAGTGTCCCCAGGGTCACAGTGGGACAAGCAGGGAGGGAACACACAGAGTTCCACAAGCCCAAGAGGGTCTCAGAGTGTTGCCAGGAGCTTGCCCCAGCCTCCCGAGGCTCCTGGCAGAAATGGGGCAGCACAAATCCACCAGGGATCCACTCCCACAGCAGTGCTGGCTCCTGGGAGCCTGGAGGAGAGAAGCTGGAGCCCTCCAGGAGCAGTTTGGATGGGAAAGTCACTGAGCTCAGAGCCAGCCCCTTCCCCTGCCACAAGTTCACCAGGTGAAATGATTTTTCCAGTTCCTGTGTGTTCTGCCTCAAAACAGCCCCGCAGCTGGAATCAGCATCAGGAAACTCGGACAGGTGCCATGGACACACACAGTGGGGAGATGGACCCAGAGCTGCTCTCTGGCCTTCCTATCCCATCCTGGTGACAGCTCCCACCTGGTGGCCCAGGGGACAGGTGTGAGGGTCCAGCCAGGGGACAGCAAGAGGCTGAGCCACAGGAAATGCCATGTCAGACACGGTCACGGGGATGCTGCTGCTGTGTGCTGCTTGCACTGACAAATGACTGCCTTAGCAGCATCAATCCACCTCCGCTGGATGCACCAGATGTTGGGAGGTGCGAGATAAAGGAGTAAACAAGGGGGTAGTGGAAGAGGAATTTGTTTTGTCTCCATGCACACCAGCCCTGGAGCAGGGATGGCCACCAGTAATTCACTCCCCTCTTCCTTGGCTGTTCGTGGGGGGATCTCTGACCCCCCCTAGTCCCACTGCCCGCTTCCATCTCTGCCCTCAGGCACCACTGCAGTGCTTTTCCCCCAGGCTGGCCACTCTCATGGGGTCAGCAGTGGGGTGGGGAGGTGCCCTTGCCCTCGGGACCCCCGACACAGCAGCAGCAGCGGGGTCTGTGCATGTCATGGCCGGGGGCAGAGCTCCCTCCTGCTGGCGCTGAGCTCATCCTCTGCAGGCCAGGGGACGGAAAGCAGAGCATAAATCACGCCGGCCCAATCCCTTTGAAGCCTCTCCCAGCCTTAGTGCTGACCTTAAGGGAAAAATCTCATCTGTTCAAGCCTCATATCCCTAAGAAAAGGCCGGGAGATGGGAAGCCATGCTGTGATGGGCAGTGGGAGCTACCGGGTCCCTTCCACTGGCAAACCAGGGCCCCCAAGACGAGCCACTGCTCCACCCCCAGAAATCCTGATGCAACCACAGCGTCGCTGCCAGCAGCTCCTCCCCACCATCCGCCTCGAGCTCATCCCACACCCGGACACAGGCACAGCGACCCCGTGGGAAGGGATACCCCGGCAGAGACCCCCGTGGGCTCAGTCATGGTGCCCCTGTCCCCTGCTGCATGTGGACATTCCCCAGCAAGGAGCACACCATGGCCAAACCTCTTCCCAACTTCCAGCTGGAGGCCAAAGCTCCTCTGGGGGGTCGGGGCATCCCCAGCGCAGCCCTGAGTGGTCCTGGCTCACCTACCCCACTCGCTCCCGCCCGGCCCCAGCTCCACACGTGCTGCTGTCACTGCCAGCTGGCACCAAACACCCCATGGCCGGAGCGTGGCCAAGCCCAATCTCTCCATGAGCTTGGCCAGGGCTGCGGGGGCGATGGAGGGGTGTCCCTGGGCTGGCTCCCCACGGCTGGGCTCGCTCAGCTCTCCCTGGCCCCCTGCCCGCACAGGATGCTGAGCAATGCCCCACAGCCCGGGCAGCTGGCACTCAGCAGGGAGCACATGTCTGCAGCCACCACTCCGGGGCTGGCACGTGGGGACCACGGTGTCTTGGCCACCTCTGCCCTGCCATCTCTAGGTCTGACTCAGCCCTCCCCTCCTCTCCCCAGGGATATGTACAGAGGGGGTCGTTCCCATGCAGATCCCAAGCCATCTCTCCCCTTACCTTCTGCTGGTGGCAGCTCCTTCCCCTCACTGGCACTGACAAGCCCTACGAGCACGAGGGCCCAGAGACCCCTCATGGTGCCCGTGGCAGCAGCTCAGGGCCAACACAGCTGCCTGCAAGGGAGAGACATCGGGCAACAGTGGGACGGGCACATGGTGGGCACCAACCCATCAGGTTGCCAACACTGGGATACTGCCAGCAAAGCCACCAGCGTGGCATTGGTGCTGACCATCTTGGCCATGGCTCAGTCAAATATTGGGGGTCAGTACGGCCTCCCCCAACCCACTGCTGGATCACCATCTGCTCCACACCCACCCCAAGCACCCCGGGCAAGCCCCAGCATCCCAGCATCCACGGGTTGAGTCCAACCACAGCACCTGGATTTCCGCCAAACATCCGGAAACGTGAACACGGAGGTTCCCCAGAGAGGAACTGGGCACCTACTGCCTGAACCACCCCCAGGAAGGTCTCGCTCCCTCCTGTTTTATCTCCCAGCCCCGAGCGGATCCCGAGGTGTCCCAAGCCCTGCAGGTCACCCCGACCTGGCCTCCCTCCTGCTTCCTGCCACGAGGCAAGGCCGGGCTGCAAGGAGGGAGACGAGACGGAGTCGGGACAGACCAGACACACTCGGCTCCAGTGGCTGCTGCCAGAGCGGGACGTGCATCCCTGAGCCTTCATCCCGCGCACAGCCCCCGGGGACCCTCGTGAGCGGGGACCCCCTGTCAGCAGGGACCTTCATGAGCAGGGACCCACCTCTGCTCCGCCTGCACTGGGCTCTTTCCAACCACTGCCCTTCCCTGCCTGCGACTCAGCCCCCTGTCCCGAACCACAAGCCCCGCACCTCCCGGCTTTCCTGGGCTGACCCTGCCCGCACCCAACCCTGTACCCACCGCTGCACCCACCGCTGTACTCCCTCCCCATACTCCCCGCCNAGCGCCCTCCTTCCCTTTCCCACCCGCTTCCCCCCGCTCCGGGGGCTGGACCCCCGCCCGGAGAAAGGGAAACCCTCTGCGAGACACGAGCGGGGCACCCCAATCCCGGGGGTGGGAATGAAGCGCGTTCCTTGGCTGCCATCCCTGCAGAGCAGCTCTTCCTCCCCATGGGGACCCGAGGGGACCTGGGTGCTGGCACCGCTGGTGGCACCGCTGGCCAGACTGTCTGTCCCAGTGGCAGGAGGGGGTCCCTCAGGGGATGGTTCTCAGGGATGTTCCTCCACAGGCTCCGGGTGGAGCAGCTCCGTGCAGACCCCAAAGCATCGGGGCAGCCAGACCCCACTGTGACACAGTGTCCCATCCCCTGTGCCCTGGGGTGATTTGGGGACAGGTCAGAGCCCTGAGACGGGATCCCTGCTGCCACCTCTCCCGCTGGCACCACAGCTGCTCCCAGCAGAGCTGCTGACTTCCCAGAGCCTCGCCAAGCCCCGGAGGGATCCGGCACCCATCCCAGCTCCCAGCGCCTCTGCACCGCATCCAGCTCCGCGCCGCTGGGACGTGCCAGCCTGGAATGCTGCCCCAGGGCCTGGCTGCCCAGCTGTGCTCCAGCATCCCCTGCCCACACGTGCCAGGCCACCCTGAGCCCCCCAAAGGCAGGGAACGAGCCCACCCCACGCAAAGTTTGGGTCCGGGGGATTCCAAGTACCACCGGCATCTCCAGGTCCCCGTCCCTGCATCCCCACTCCCAGTGATGCCCAGCATGGCACCGGGCCCTGGCTCAGCCACTTTTCTCCCAAATTGTGATGAATCTATTTAGGCTGCAGCTTTACAAACGCGTGAGGGGCGCATGTATCTCCATAAACGAGCTAATTAACAACTGCTGTTTAGTCAGAGACAGTAAATAAGCTGTCGTGGGCAAACCCAGCAGCTCGACTCTGCCAGTCACTCACCCGCCAGCCCCAGACGTGGTGACAGAGCACTCCACGCTCCTCCGAGATGCCTACTGAGGTAATTAAGGGTAATTAAAGCAAGTGGGAACGAAATACAACGAAACTTTCATAATTCTTGTGTTTTTTTGGTGATTATTCACCTCGAGCTGTTCCTTGTTTGTGGCCACCCAGCAGTAATGAACCCAGTGCAGGAGCATTGGTGGGGTTTGTGCGTCTTGTGGGTGGGGGGCAAGGCCCCAAAACTGGCCCCACAGCCCACCCCAAAGCCACGTCCTGCCCCGCAGCAGAGCAGGGATGGAGGGGAGCCTCGTCCCTTCTCCAGCCAGACCCCAGCAGCTCCCAGGACCCTCAATTTGGCTGGGAATGAATATGGGGGGAAGGAGGTCACACCTACTCCCTCCCGCTGCCCTTCCCCTGCCCCAGTTTCCCTCATTTGCTACGCTGCTCCCCGGGGTTGGTTGTCCCCAATCCAGTGTCACGAAGGCACCTCAAAAGCCCCAAAAGCACAGGGGTGGAAAACTGTTCCGTGCGGCTCCTGCTTCCCATTGCTGTTCCAGCGCACGGGATCGGCATCTCCAGAGGGAGAGAGGCTGGATCTGCCTCCCCAGCATTCTGTGCCGGCATCCCTTGGAGCCGTGCCGAGCTGGGGGATGGAAAGCAGGATCCCGCAGCCTCTGCCCACCAACCCGGCATGGAAAAAGCAGAGGCACGCCGCGCTTCCAAGAAACTGCCGCGCTGGCTGCCAAGAAACACGAGCCGGAGCAGAGCCCGATAATTTTCGGGCTGGAGACAATTTGCCTCCGACCCCGAGCGTGACGCGGCAGCTGCGGCGGGTTTGTTACCGTGGGGCTCCCACGCTCCCCATGCCGAGCTCAGCCCCCCAAGAACCCCCCCAAAACCGGGGGATGAGGGTTGGGGTGATGCCGGCCGGACCCTCTCGGCTCGCAGGCAGCTGCTGGCCTGGACAACACAGAGGAGGGAATTCCTGCGGCGAGGATTTTTCAGCGGTTCAGCATTAATTTCTGCGCCAATCCAGGCACAAACCCCCCAGTTCCAGTCAGGAAGGAAAGTGCCTGCGGGCATTCTTTCCAGCTTCACAGGGCCGTCTGTTTCTGCGGCGCTAAAGCTGCAGCTTTGCCTCTTTTGGAGGGATTTCTTTCCCAAAAAGTGAAGGGCGAAGCACCGGAGGGCTCCTCTACCCCCACGGCTGCGCAGCCTCGGAGCTCCTTCTCCATCGTTTCCGCCCCCCAAACTGCACATTTTTGGCACTGGGGGGACACAGCCTGGCTCAGATGGAAGCTGCAGATGGAAAATGGCTCCAGAGCTCTCCATCCTGCTCTGACTCCCCCAGTATCCCACGTCACAGCCCAGACTGGGAGGATTGGGGGCTGTCCCCATGTCCCCTGTGCTGGGACACACCACGAGCTTGTGTCTCTCTCCCGGGCTCCATTCCCTCGCCGCATATGGCGTCTCCATGAGTAATAAAAGCTGCTAATTGCCAACAGATGCCCCAGGAAACCCTGACGCTGCCTCTTGCGGCTGTGTTTGGCTGGGAAGGAGAGGAGGGGAGCTGGAGCAGGCCCTGGATCCCCCAAAGCAGAGGGTGGGGGGATCCCAGAGCGTGGCAGGTCCCAGAAACCAAACCAAGAGGATGTGGCTTCCATTATTGGCAAAGTCAGGAAGAACAGCCCCGGGAGGGAACAGCGCCCCTGACCATGGCATCACCTTCAGCCCATGCCCTCTGTGGGGCTGGGAGACACAGCTGAGCCCCATGGCACGACCTGTCACCCACCCATAGCCTCACCCACAACCCTGTCCCCTTGGCATGGGCAGCCAAACCCCCATGCTCATGCCAGCCCCCTCCCTGGGCCCTGGCTCCAGCATCTGTTGCACAACTGGAGCTGGATCCTCTTCACAACTACCTAATGGGAGTGGTGGTGGAAGAATTTGGCCCCTTCCATCACCGGCTCCAAGGGTGGTCGCCCCTTCACTCCTACCCCTGTGTTGTAGTCCCCAGCTCAATTCTTCCCACACCCCAAACCCGAACTGGGCTCTGCTGGGATGAACTGGTTTATGCAATTAGTACTTCAGCTTTAACTGGACTGACTGGGGGGCTGGGGAGAGACCACTCACTCTGAGGGCCACATCCTGCCCAGCATCCCAGCCTGGGTGCGCTGGAGCTGGGAGCAACATCTCCTGGCCTGGCCTGGCCTGGCCTGTGGGAACCCACAATCTGAACTGGGCACTGGCCACCAGCCCAAACTGGGCAGCCTCCTTTGCCTGTGCCAGGCCTGTTCTCTCTGAAGCCCTCAGGAAGCTCAGGTGGCCTTTCCCAGGCAGAATAGCCAAGACCAGGATCTGCTTCCCACCACCACAGCAGCCACACATCCGTCCCTGGCACGTTACGGCACACCACGGCAGGGGGGTTTCAATGCCACGGTCCAGCCCAGCTGCCTGGGCACTTGATCCACGCCACTGATCACCCAGCCCAAATTCCTAGTCCCTGATATGATGGAAGCCACAAGGCAGGGATGTTCTCTCCTCCAGAACTGTTATCCCGACACAGCTCCTGGTCCTGGAGCGCAGCATTCCTGGCCATTCCTGCTGCCCCAGCACCCATCCCTGGGGCCTCCCACACTGCACCGCCCAGCTCCAGATGCCAGGATGCTCCAGCAGTGCCAGGCAGCCCACCTGATGCGCCTCCGAATGGCAATTGCCTCTGGAAGTTCCTAATTCGCTCACAGATTAATTACCGTGTAATTTACTGCTCCCGGCTCCGCCGATAAAGATACTCATTTGCGCGGCAGTGCCTGAGTTCAGGACCAGCCCTGGTCGGTGGGATCCTGCAGGCAGGGAGGGGGCCAGGGGGGCGCAGACAGACCGGGGGTCCCTACTGGGTGACAGTCACCCACCCCCTCCCCGGCCAGCCCCTGACACGAAGCACGAGGCGGCGGCCGCGGCCCCACGGCACCACAGAGAGTGAACTTTTATTTCCAACAACGACAGCACCTGCCCCGTGGGGTGGGGACGGTGGGGAGGGCTGGGAGGGGACGGCCACGGGGGGCCCCGGGGATGGGGCGTCCCGGGTGGGGCGGCCGCTCGCGTGCACACGGTGCACGGCGTGAAGAAACATCCCGGTAGAAAAGAACGAAGGTCTGAGGGCCTCGACGGCCGGTCCTGCCCCGGGGGGTGCAGGCGTGATCGTGGGTGAGCATGGGGGGGTGCGTGGGTCCCCTCCACACCCGCGTCCAGGGGGTTAGCAGGAGGAGGAACCGCGCGAGGACGGGCAGGAGGCGGCTGTGCCGGGGGGAGCGCGGGCTCTCCTTTGGGGGGACACGGCTCCGGCCAGGCAGGGACCCCCCACCCGGGGCCGCCGAGGAGGACGGAGCAAACCCAGCGTTCTCAGCGATGGGCACGGGGGGTTCACACCTCCGTCTGGAAGTCGCCGTCGGCCCCGTCCAGGCCGGCGCAGTGGCTCTCCCAGTCTGCCCGGCACAGCTCCAGCCGGTCCCGCTGGGCGCTGGGCAGAGCGCCCAGTGTCATCGCCTTGAACGTGCTCCATGGCTTGGGCGGCGCGGCCGGTGCCTGCGGCCGCTGCTCCTCGGGGCTGGTCACATCCTGCGGGGCGAGGGGGAGATGTGGGGAGCAGCCAGGGACATGCACAGCCACTCACTCCACCCCCCGACCCTGTCCAGGAAGGGGTGGGGTGACACCCCAGCGGGGCTCGGGCACTTACGTTGGCTGTGCTCTTCTCCCCACCGCCCGACGAGACGCTCCACCGCTTTTCTCGCTGTGGGAAAACCCAGAGAGCTCAGCTCCTGCATCATCCCTGGATGTCCTGTCTCCCCCATCCTCCCCGGGATGCCTGAGTCCATGCAGGGGGAGGTTGTAGAAGGGCAGACCAGGGCAGGAGGGGACCCCCAGGACCTCACCTTGGAGGAGCCAGAAGACGGAGCCCGGTACCTGTCCAGCGTGTGGAACTTCTGGTTGAGCTCGTGGTAGAGCTCAGAGTGGCGCTTCCGTGTGTGCATCACCTTCTGCGGGGGGAGAGCAGAGCCTGCGGCCATCGGCACTGCCCTGCACCCCTGGGCACAGCCCACACCCCTGGGCACAGCCCTACACCCCTGGGCACAGCCCATAGCCCTGTTCCTTTCCTGCCACCCAACCCTGCCTTTCCTGGGGCACCCTGGGCGAGCAGCAGAGCCTGCTCCACGTTCATCACTAAGCCAACACTCATTATTGCCTGGAATAAAACCCCTCTGAGCTTGTGGGGCAAAGGGAACAAGGAGAAGGTGGTCCAGGCCCCCCTGATGGCACCAGTGACATCTGTAGCCATGGTGGGACTTACCTCAAAGTCCAGGTCAGAGTATCGCAACCTCTTCCTCTGGCAGGGGACAGGCAGGAGCAGGGGGAGGAGATGGAGAAGAAAAGGGAGAGGTCTTTGCAGGTCCAGGATGAGTGGGATCAAAGTGGGGGGGGGGGCTCATGCCAGCCCCAAGTCATGCCCGGCTGGGGACACGGCGCTCCCGGCCGAGGGGGACACGGAGCTCACCCACCACACAGCCCCAGGCAGAGGGTGGGATTCCAAGGAATGGGTACAGGGATAACTCATGCAACGTTTCACATGCTCTGGCACACCTCTCCCTCCCCACCCCCACGTGCCCACGGGCCACGCCAGCCCCCCGCTCACCTCCAGGGACCCCACTTTCATGGCAGAGCCGGGCACGGTGCGGGGCATGGTGCGGCTGCGCTCTGACAGCTCCGAGGCCAGGATCTGCCGCACGGTGGGATGCTGCTTGAACTGGAGGGTGTAGGGAGCCTTCACCGTCCCGTAGGGCTGGTTCAAGTTCACATTGACGTGGTCCACCGCGACGAAGCCGGGGTAGGTGTCACCTTCAGCCGCCGGGCGCCCCGTCCCACTCGGCACCCCTTCGTCGGCGCCGGGACCGAGGGTCCCTTCATCCCGTGGGAAGGGCTTGAGGCTGCTGGTGCGGCGGGGCAGCATCATGTAATCACTCTCCCGGGGGGGCTCGGGGGCCCGGATCCAGCCGTATTCCAGGGGCCGCAGGCTGCTCTCCGTGCACAGGTAGACGGGACCCGGCGCCTCCAGGCTGAGCTGCTGTGCCGGTGTGTCGCCGAGCTCGCCCAAACCCGCCACCACGTTGGGCGTCATCTTGGGGACCTGGACCAGGATGCTGGTAGGAGGGATGTTCCCTGGCAGGCTGGAGAAGCCCAGGCCACCCTCCGAGGTGGTGTTGAGCTTGGGGTCTTCGTCCCCGTCCAGGGAGATGCGGGACAAGGTGCCCGTGATGGTGGCAGGGTTGCAGGTGTTCACCTCCTTGAACAGCACTGTGGGAATGGAGAGGGTCACTGTCAGCTCCAGGGGCCCCAGAGGAGGGTGAGGAGGCAGAAGTGACCCCCTGGCACACGCTGCCTGTCCCTCCAGGTGTGACCCAGTGGCATCCCTGTCCCCAGGGCAAGGCACAGGGGAGACCTCACCTGTCTGGCACGCCAGGTCAACATCCTTTTCAAAATCTGTCTATAAAAATACAGAAAGAGGGGAAAGAGCGAGAGAGAGAGGAGAGAAAGAGAGGGAGAGAGAAGGGGAAATGAAGCATCTTGGCCAGCACAGGGAGCAGCGGGGTCTCAAGGAGCCCCTGTCCCAGCGGGGTGACAGCCCTGCCGCTGCCAGAGCCGCCGCACTCACCAGGATCTGCACCTGACCATTTTTGCAGGAGTCGGGCGAGTTTTCATTCTCCTCGCTCCTGCACCCCCCCATCTGACACTTCACCACGTCCTGGACCTGCGGGGACAGAGCCGGTCACGGCCCCGCGGCCAGGGCTGTCCCCCGGCACCCCTCCGGGGCCGCCCCACCTCTCGGCGCAGGAACCCGTGCACGGTGATGATGACGAAGCCCTGGACGGAGTTGAAGACTGCGAAGAGGACCTGGAAGAGGATGGAGCGCCGGTCGGTCATGGCGAGCACGGCCGACATCCAGGTCAGCGCCAGCAGAGGCAGGACCACGCAGGAGCTCCACAGCGATGCCCTGGGGCAGGGAGAGAGGGGCCAGGGTGAGCCCGCCGGGCTGGGCTGCCCCGTGACAGCCCCCCCCAAGCATTGCCCACCACCCCACAGCAGCCCCCCGAGCTTTGCCCCATGCCCCACAAGCATGGCCGGGCTGACTGTGTGACCCAGCTGTCCCCTCTTCCTCGGTGTCCCCAAGCCAGCACTGGCTGGGTGCTCGGGGCACTGAGGGGTGAGGGGACGCTCAGGCTGAGCCATCAGCATCCCCATGTGTGTCCCTGTCCCTACACAGGCAGCGCAGCCACAGCGAGGGTGCTGGGGGGACACGGGGCACCGTCACCCTCCCACAGCCACCAGAACAGCAGAAAGGGCATTCCTTTCTTTTTCAGCAGCGAATTTTGGGGCTGCCTCTGTTGCGACTAAACCCTGGGGAGCAGGGACCGCAGCCGGCCAGGGTGGCAGCAGGCACAGCCCAGCCCTCCAGCACATCCCACCCAGCACCCGTGGGGGCTCCTGTGCCAGGATGAGGCTCCTGGGGACACTCCTGAGCCCGTGCCCCGCAGCGCAGAGCCCCTCACGCCCTCCCCACTCCCAGGGACGAGGACCCCCATGCCCCCAAACCACGGCGATGACGTGACCTGCAGAAGCCATGCCATGCAGACGGGATGGGACACACGCACCCCGTACCAGAGCCACCCCGAGCACACAGCCTTAACCCACGGGAGACCCCCAAACCCCTGCCCAGCCCATCCAGGGCGATGCCCAGACCCACTCCCCATGGGTGCCCAGGCTGTGCTCGGGGCGGGGGGCCCGGTGGGCGTGTGGAGGGCACTAACATGGCACTGCTGGCGGTGGCGGAGGTCATGGCCGCGCTGGACACCACGCCGCACTTGGTGCATTTCAGCAGCAGGCTCCCGCACGGGGGGGGCTTGGAGCTGTGCCC
>WBMV01001612.1:0-34474 GCA_013396655.1 Campylorhamphus procurvoides | reverse complement strand
GCTGCAACGGTCCCCTTTCCAGGCTTTCACAATTGCTGTCGCTGCTTTCCTTGTCGGAGATCTCTCTGCCCCGCAGCTGTTTTATCAGTTCCGTCCCGACTGAAAAGTAGGAGTGGGGCAAAAGGAATACAGCCAGATTCATGTTAGCAGTTCCTTGTTAGCAGGTCGGTGAAAGCTGCAATACGTCTTGTTGAATTACTTCCTGCCGCTAATGATTTAATTGCTCTGTCCATGCCGTGGCTGAGGCTCCCGGCCGTAAATAGCCTAATGTCCGTCTCTGTCCCAGTAAAACTCCCAGTCGCTCTCCTGCCGCAACTTTCCTATCAGATTAATGTCTTTGCAAATATTTACAATCTGTCTCCATCTCATCTCCAGTTCTTTAGCATGTTTATTTCCATCCAGTGTTTTTATCTCACCGGGCGTTCCCGCTTTGAGTGTGAGATCTGCTGAATGTCCCTTTTTCCTTAGTCCACTAATATAGGTGAAATAACTTTTTAGGAGACACTGCAGTCTTTTGCATAGCAAAGAGGTTATGTAGCAGTGAAACCGCCGTCTTCCCCCCCCTAAGATTCACGGGGGCCACGGGCTTAAGGGCACTTGAAGGGCTGCAGCATTCTTTTTCCTACCTTTTTAGCGCCAGGCGGCCTTTCCTCCATGTCTCTGTCAGCTCATAAAGTCGGTGTCGGGGTACAGGTCACCCTTGCATTGTCCATACGTCGTGGGTCACCAAATGTAGGAGGCGGGCTTATGAAGTATGCAGACTATCCAATATGGATTAACTACAAAGCTCACTTTATTAATGGAGTTTCTACAATTATAGTATTCTCTAAGTGTACGTGCATTAACATTACTGGTGCTCAGACACATAAACAATCACTCATTGGCTATTAGCTACAAGCTACTGTCTCTGTACTTGTCCTCTGGGTTCCCACAGCTTCTGCAGGTGCTTATCTTTATGAGCACACAGAATTTAGCCAAGGCCAAACTCCCTTTTTCTCTCTCAAGAGACCCACAGAGCCAGCAGGTTCCCACATTACTTCATAAATTTTCTACTGCAGAAGAAATTTACCTTTTAAGGCACATTCAGTTGAGATGTATAGTATTTTTTGTCATCTTAGAAAAGATTATTTTTCAGCTAATGAGCTGTGAAAGAGGCAAAGAAAATCACAAATCTTTCTGGCATAGCTTGATATCTTTGTACCTTATATCTGAGTAGGCTTGTATTTTCTGAACTTTGATGTCTGAATTCAAAACATTCAGCAATACAGCCAGTTGTCTCACCAAAGTGTTCTTCTGCTGTTCACTCAGCTGTCCCACTCCAACCTGCAGAATCAGCTCCACCAGATCACTCCTTCTGAGATCTGACAGAAGAAGAATATTCTATTCTTTCATAGCCTGGCAAATGTTTCAGTACCAACTGAAGACAACATGGAGTACTTGAAAGTATTTATTAATACTATATTTTCCTGCATAAGATCTATGTCACTGAAAAGCCTACTCTTTCATGCTCTTAAAAAAGTGCTTAGCCTATATTGTTACATTCCCTGCGAAACAAACTTGGTGGGTCCTAGGACATCAACCCATCTTATCAATTGAAATGAAGTACTTCAAGGTGCACTTCAGTTCAGCATTTACATATTTCTGTGTAGAACAGACCTTTCTGTTCCCCTAAATGCTGCTGTCTTAAAGCCAGAGGTAAGCAGTAGGTGAATCTAATTACCAAGTTCCCTGCTTGTTATTTACTACTGGTGACCACCCAGGCAAAGGGAACAAAAGATGAACTCATATGTCTAAATCAGGATGGAAATTTGAGAAATATCAGATATGTTTACCCTTAAAAACTGAGGGTTCTGTTAAATAGTACTTGGACTTCTAGAGGGCCTTGAAAAGAAACTTCACATACATCCAGTGAGAGTCATAAATCAATTATTATGACTACCTTCAGCAATTACAGTGAGGAACAGAAATAAAATCACTGCCCAGAGGCCAGACAGGCAAAAATCTGAAGCTTCAACTTCCATCATATGGCTATTTATTTGGCATTTGAAAACAAGTCTATACAACAAGCAATATCAAACCACAAAAAGACAGTTTACAACTCCCTAACATTTTTTGAGGATTGCTTTTGTCCTTCAGGATGACAGAAGGAAAAAAAATATAAAACCATCAAACACACAACTGCAGCATTTGTAGCTAAACAATATTTAGCTCCCATCTCTTTCAACTGGCCAAATGGGTTAACAATCAGAAAAAAAGAAACAAAAAACCTACAATGAATGAAAAACAACCAAATCCCAAGGAAAATATTAACTAGAAAGTATAATTTTTATTTATTGATGCTCCCATTGAGGAGATTGTAGCAGTTAAGAATCCTAATGTGTCATCACTGAACACACTCAGACCTATTCAGACAACAGTAAGACGGCAGAAAGAGAGAGACCTGCTTGCTTTGTGCTTTAACTTGAGAGAATCTTGTCAACATTTAAATAAGTAAGTGAAAAGGAGAACAAAGATATGTTATTCACAACGTATCGATGACCATTCAATTGTCCTATGAGGCCGCACTTCAACAGTTGCTGAATCAACATCTGAGTCTCCTTTAGCACCTGTCACTTTCAAGTGGAATGTGTATGTTCCTTCCACCAGATTTAGTTAGCTGCAGTATTGCCTCGTGGTCTGAGCCATAGATCACATCCTGCAAAAAAAAAGTTACTGGAATAATTACACCCACAGGGAAAGTTGCAGGTTTGGCTATCAAGTCAGCCTTCTGGTATGACTTTGTGAGTTCTTGCTTTGACTTTTGGGACAAATGTAATCTACCCATAGTTTATAGCAGAGTAATGACTTGCACAAACTTTTGGAAGTGACAGTTAATGAGGATGTCTGCACAGTATGGATATTTTCATTAAAAATATCTCAGACAGAACAGCTGACAATCTGAAGAACTCAATTCCTTGAAAATCTGAGACAGCTACATTATTTCCCAATTTTATTGCAGTATCCTTAGTTCTGCTTTCTTAATTCCTAATTTCCTTTCCTCAGATTTCATGTATTTTCAACTATCAACTCTGCTAGCTATATTTAAGCTAAACCTCTTCCATTCTTACACCCTCATCTGAATTGCCTCTAGTAGCTTTATTAGGATTTTGCTCTTTCTCTTTTCCCAGCACTATCTTCCTGAGTGCAAAGAGCTGTCCACAACATTGTGTGAGACAGGAAAAACAAGTTATCCCAGGTTTAATACGACATATAAATTTCAGTTTATCATGAGGTATTTCTGTTGTCTGCCGCACTCAGAGAGAAGATTCCACTGCCCTAATGACCCAGGCTATTCACCATGATCGGCTAAGCAAGGTATCACACATCTAGCACCAAATACCACTTTTATCTTAAACTGCAAGTTTTACCTCATCTGGTACCAGACATGATTCCTTAGTCTTTATCAGTACTTTCTGCTCTCTCAGATCTGTCCTCCTGTCAAATAGCTGGATATCAGGTATTTTTTCTCTCTAACACATTAGTTTGATATTATCACAAATTACTCTTAGAGAGACACAGCTTTATTCTTCTGACTCAAGTCTTTCCCAATGAAGTCCATGTTGCTGCAGTACTCTTACTTATTCTGCTCTTATCATACTCTCTCGCTGTACTGAAAATATCACAGTCCCTTTGAACCACACATTACAGAGAGCATGGGAGACAAATCAGAAACAGACACTATATCTCACAGCATCTTATGAGTCAGTCATACCTGCTCTCCTTGCTGCAATGATGCTACATGCATAACAGAAGCCAAATTTGACTCATTATAACCTTTGAGAAACTTACGCCAGCTGCTGGGCTTTGACCATCCCGAATCCACAAATATGACACAATCCTCTGGTCATCAGCAGACCTTGAGCCATCCAAGGTAACAGAGTTATTTGGAAGCACTAGAACATGCCTCCCACCAGCATGTGCCCGGGGTGGGCTGTTGTTTTCTAGCCATAAAAATAGTGGAATATAAGGATTTGCTTTCAAAACATGAGAAATGTGACATGCCATACACCCACACTCCACTTCTTTTCCTGATGATTACAGACAATAACATTACCTCGTATCAAAGCTACAGGGAAAGAATGAGTGGGTATACAAAATTTGGCTTTAGGATTATTACAGTCTAACAAAAGCAGAGCTGCACCATGAGGAGAAAGATCCTTTTCAAAAAGCATTGTTGACTATTCTACCTATAGTCTCGCAATAACTTAAACATCAGACCTTCTCAGTTGAACCAAAAAATTTTCTGTCTACTTAGAAATACAGCCCAGCATGACACCACCATGCTGAGATCCTTTCATCTGGAGAATGACTTATTACCCAGTAGAAGTTTGTGCAAGAACTTATTTCTTCACAGTGCCTGTATTTAGGCAAAATGTAATCAGGAAACTTGAGAGTAAATCTAGTTCCCAAATGCTTTGCACTTACCACTAGCAATGAAATTAAGGCACACATTGGATGCATGGCAAAGAAAAGCCAGAGAAATACAAACATGCTCTCCTTCCAGAAACCAGACATCACTGACTTTTCTTTAGAACACAGCTGGTAAGACAGAGCTCCAGGAAACTGTGAGGCTGAGCAAAAGACCTCACTGGACATAAACAGTAAGTTGGATGTAAATAATTCAATTTTGAGAATTGGCTCTACTTTTTAGAACAACATAGTTTTCTGTGATATAAGTGATCTTGTCTCTTTCAAATAAAAGCAGTTGGCTAAACTTGGTTATTGGAAGACTAAGTACTTTTAATATTGAACCTGTGACTGTAGACAAAACATTCTTTGGCTATACTTCACAGTACAAATGAGACCAGAAAACACATTTGGGCAGAGCTGTTGCCACTCTAATTAAACACCAAACAAACTCTGAAATGGTTCAAACAGTGATACACGTGGGTAAAACAAAGTCTAACTTCTTTTCCAAGAGGCACATGGGTCAGGGGAATTCCAAGCTCAAGTGCAAGTTGGGCAGAGAATGGATTGAGAGCAGCCCTGAGGAGAGGGACCTGGGGGTGTTGGCTGACAAGAAGTTCAACATGATCCAGCAACGTTACTTGCAGCCCAGAAAGCCAATTCCTAGGCTATTGCTGGAATCAGCACATCTGTGGAAGTGTTCAAGGGACTAGATGATCTTTAAGGTCCCTTCCAACCCAAAATATTCTATGATTGTATGATTATCCTAAAGCCTCTTCTACAGCATGCAAATTGGGGAAAAACAAACCCCACAGAACCAAATCACCAAACTCTCACACCACAGCAGCTGTTTCCCTCTATAAGGAAAATAAAAAGTACAGGTCTTTAAATATTAAGTTTTTAAGTAGAAATTGGTTCAGTGAGATGTCACTTCTTGGATGATACTTACAAAGTAAAACTGCTTTTCTGCTCAAAACTTCAAAAATAAAATAATAATGTATCTTCTTAATGATGTAGAAATACCATTGTCAAAAATATTTTGGAACATTTTTATTACAACTAATTTTGCATATATTGAACTTAAAAAAAGCCTGCAGCAAACAAAATTAATTCTGCCAGCCAATTCCACTCTTGAAATATGACAACAAATATAAATTTCTGTTCTGATTGCCTTTACATTCTGCTAGTAGCTGAATTAACTGGCAAGTTGCCCACCATAACCTAAGAAGCAGCAACCAGGCTTACCTTCCTTCACAGTAATAAATAGCACAGATTCACTGCTTAAGCCCTGGTCTTTCACAGTCAGCCTGAAGCGATAGGTACCAACCTGAAGACCAGTTACAGCTGCTATTGCTTTATCATAATTTTCCATCTGTAACAGAGCTTGGTCCACTGAAACAAAAAAAACTCAGAAAAATAATCCTGACAAGCCAGCCAAATCACTTGTTCAGCAGCATTGCTCATGTTATTTGCTTTCATGCATTGTTCTACAACTGTTATAAGCACTGATGGCTAAAGAACTTATGAGACATGAGTTTAGAGAATTCTTAAATGCACTTTTTCAAGACAATCAAAGCACCTAAGCTGCACATATCCAGTTATTAGAGGAGTAGAAAATGCACCCCAGAAGTTCAGTCTCATCACTGGACTATTTCATGGGAGCATGCAAACAATATTGGTAAAACAGCCACTCACAACATGTACAGGCTGCCAGCAAACCTCTTCCTGTAGCAGGTATGACACTTGCATGAGTTAATAGCTTGTCCTTTTATTAAGGAGTGGTTAGATTTGCACATAAACATACAAGCTTTTGTAAAACATTTTCAATCATCATTCAAGAGTGCTTTAGTCATCTATTACTCAAAGTTCAGGCTAAAGTGACTGCCAATTTGCTTTATTATTCAATTAACAAGTAACTGAGAAACCCTAGTTCTAAGCACTAATGGGAAAATTTTGTATATTAAAGGCCCACTACTTGCTTTTTAACAGGCGACACAAAAGTTCCTGTCATTTATAAATGTAGGCCTCAAAATGACACATTGCAAAACATACACAGAGGTTACCTAAGCTTTTCAAGTTGAACTTAAAATTACTATTTCTTATTCCACTACCACCCAAGCAGGAAGGTCCTGAAAGCAATACTCAAACAATGCATCACCCAACACAATTGCAATAAGAGGCTCTAAACCAAATAACTTTCATTTTGTTCTTTGTTTTACTGGAGATTATTAAAATCTTTCCATACCTGATATTTTCCCAACGATAGAAGACAATGCCTTGGTCATCTTGGCTTTTGCTTCCATCCAGTGTAGCGCTTTCTACTGGGAAGGTCAATTCTTTATCAGGGCCAGACACTGCTACTGGAGGACTGTTATTTTCTGCAAAATTAATATTTAGTGCATGACATTTGGTAGGTAGTTGCTGGCAAGACTTGCCAATGAGGGGGAAGATCTTATACAGATTGTTTTATTAAAATTCTGATATATTGTTTCTAAAAGTACAAATCACAAGTAAAACATGCACAAGCCAGTAGGTAAGAGAGATCAGCTCTGCAACCAGCCAAATCCCACTGCAACCAGCCAAATCCCACTGCAACAAGCCAAATCCCACAGCAAATACTTCCCTTTCTCACAGTACTCTCTGAAGGCATAGTCACACTCCCAAAAATTCTGCTGCATGCTTGATACATTATATGAAATATTATATAACAAGAGTGGTGGGGTACTCTCCTGGTTCCACTGTTGCATCCCTTTCAAAACCTTCCACACAAATATGGTTCTTTTCCCTCAAAGAAGATACTGACCCATATTGTCTGCTGCTCAAGGTCAGCATGATGCCACTAAGTTAATGCCAGTTCACAGCCTTTGAGGATTTAGTGTAGAAACAAATAAGCTGTTACGCTGCTTTCAGCCTCTGCTTTTGTTGCGTGATAAAACTGGCAATGCAAACATTTTCCTGGGTATTATTAGACCTGACTTCAGCAATAGCATCTTTCTAGCTCCACACTATAATGGATCTTAAAGGCATCACCACACACTGTACTTCCAGTTCATGTTCCTGATTTCTGCAGTAAATGTGCATTATAAAGTTGCCCCAGATGGGACCAATCTACAAAAAGATATGTATGCAGCAACAAAAAGAAGATAAAACATTGCCCCATAGTGCAATGTGAAAAATAAATATGTGAAAGATGAAATTTCTGAACTCTTTGCTTGACACTTTTTCCTAGAAAACACAATGTAATTCTTGTGAGAATTCAAACCACATAAGGACTATTGCAGGAGGACTGCAAAACAATAACAAAATTGAACAAAACACTGATTTATACTCTGAACAGCTTTGAAAACAGACTGTGTAGGACATTAACCCCAACAGCTAAAATTTAGCTGTTAAAAGTACACTTAAACAGACCTCTGTGCAAGTTGCCTTACATAATCAGGCTGGTGTGAGCCCTCAGGATCACACCTGGACTTTCTATGATTTTAGACTTGTTTTAACTGTCTGCTTTGACAGAAAACAGAGGTGGAAAAGTTCTTGATCCAAGGATACCAGACATTCAGACTACCACCTCAGGGGTGCAGTGCTGGGAGATGAGGCACTGGAGAACAGTGCCAAGGCATCGGCCTGGCCCACCCCAGATGTGCCTGCAGGTGACTTACCAGGCTGCACAGAGTAACCTCAGCTGTGGAATGCTGCCTTGCAGAGCCTGTGACAATCAGCTGAAATGTATAATCTCCTTCCTGCATTGCAGATAACTGGCGGTACGGCATCTGTACTCCCTTCACACCATTTATAAAGACAGAGTATGAGATAAAACAGGAATGTTTATGGATAATGAAAGGTCTTACAGAGCCAATGTGAGGAAAAAATTGGTTTAATTAATAATTGAATTTAATTCATAATTAAATTCAATTCCTGTTTGAGCAAGCACCTTGCAGAAAAGGGGAGTCTTAAAATTTGACACACAGGCAGATGTAATGTGTTCACTATTGTGACTATCTTTACCAACCCAGAGAAATAACTGTAGACAATAAATCTTAATTTCTCCTGTTGGTATAATTGCCACACTATTTCTGAACAACAATAATTGTGAAACACACGGGACACTAACAGTCTCATTGAGAAATTTAAATACTGATGAAAATTCCTGTAGGTTATTCCATTTCCTTAGGGACATTTTAAAAACAAGCATCATAACATTTGTTAATATTTATAAAAATTGTTAAACCCAAAACCAGACTTGAAACCAGAAAGACAGACATATAGAAAAAACCCCAACATATTACACAAGACAACTCTGTCCTGAGTTTACTGTTCCAGCAGTATTAGCTGATATTTACATAAGCTCATAAAATGACTGGACCTGGCTATAGGTTCTTTTGCTAATAAAATCTGTGGCATCACTCATATGAGGAATAACAAATTCCAATGCGATTAGGTTTGAGGGGTTTTTGGATAAAATGATGACGAGGCCTAAGGGATTTAAGAAACAATTAACTAACCAGCAGTTACTGGTTACATTTAACTCTAGTAATGGATACCATGTAACACCCCAGAGACCAGCATCCTCCCTCCTCTGCAGTAGGTCCAGAGAAAGGCCAGGAAGATGGATCAGGGGGATGGAACACTTCTCCTCTGAAAACAGGCTGAGAGTTGGGTTTGTTCAGCTTGGAAAAGAGAAGGCTCTGGAGAGACCATACAGCACTTTTCAGTACCTAAAGGGGCTTATAAAAAGTAGAGAGAGGGAGGTTTTATGTGGGCAGATTGTGGCAGGACAAGAGGAATGGCTTCAAATTGAAAGAAGGCAGGCTTAGCTTAGCTATCAGAAGAAATTATTTACTCAGAGGGTGGTGATGGACTGCAACAGGTTGCCCACAGAAGTTGTGGATGCTCCACCCTTGGAAGTGTTTAAGGCCAGGTTGGATGGGGCTCTCAGCAACCTGGTCTACTGGAAGGTGTCCCTGCTCACGGCAGCAGGGTTGGAACTAGGTCATCTTTAAGGTCTCTTCTAACCCAAGCCATTCTAAGACTCTGTGATCCTCAGCTTTAGGGACATAAAAAAGACTGCTAGTCTATTGAAAATAAACTCCAGCACTCACTAGCATTTTCACATTAAATACCCAATGAATCCATTGGATACCTCAAGGAGTCATTCCCTTCTTCCAGGAAGGTTACTTTAAGGTTGAACACCTCTCAAAAACTACAAGCTCAGTTTGCATGGATGCTTTTGGAAAGTTTTTTTTTCTTGGTGAATGAACAGAAATAAGCCATTATGCTATAAATCCTTCCTAAATTCTGTAATTGCCTCTACGGTATAGGCTTGCATCAATATTGGTTCTTTCCTAAATGGATCTATGATGCGATCTCTTTCCAGTTCTGAAGGTCTAAAGCATTTGCCAACAAAGCAGAAATCATGTCTCATATAAAAAAGGCCTTTTGAGTTACATTACATTAATTACCTCAACTGCTTACAGAGCTGTAAGAATCTCCAACTTACTGAGTGCAAATCCATTAAAAATTTTTATTGACTTTTCTCAGATTAAAAAAACCCAAACCAAACTGAAAAATCTCAACCATGAAAATAAGATAATAAACTCTGTCAGCCTTCACTAGAAACCCACATTTTAGTGAGCATAAAAACCCACCACAGAGCATGGCTGCATAACCCTGCCTAAAGGTCTTGTAATTTTTCACTCAGAAAATTTAGTTTCTATTTGAATTCTGCTCTCTCCAAGAGAAAGCACAGCAAGAAAACTCTGACTACCTGCACATTCTCCCACAACCAGTTTTCAGCATGCCCAGTGCCTCAGAAGATGGGAACCTGTGAAGCAGGCTTTAGGGTTCACGGACAGACAATGTGAATTTGAAGTCTTTCCAAACCACCAGGGAACAAATAACAACATTTGTTTCACCCCAAAGAATGAAAACATTATGACCAGGAATTAAAAGTAGTATCCAAAATAAGAACCGAATACATCTAAGAGGATAACAAGAGAAAAAAGAGTAACATCATTCTAGAGCTTTCTAATCCTTTGCAAATAGCATACCTGCATTGCCACAACCTTGCCTTTGCTTTTGGGACTAAGTGACCACTCATAGCTGACAATTTCATGGTCATCACTACTTTGGTTTCCATTCAGCGTGATGAAGTTCTGGGGCAACGTGACTGCCTGATTAGGTCCTGCATTAGCAATAGGTGGGTAATCTACTGGTTTGTTGACAGTCAGAAATGCAATGGTGGAGTTGGCTGCTCCATCTGAATCAATCACTGTGAGTCTACAACAGGAAAAACAGAATCTGTTAAGATGGACTTCTGCCAAGATCTAAATTCAAAGATTAATTTTTTCTGTCACTTTTTCAAACACCACCTAAACCAAAGCCACAAACTTCTGCTTCAGGCACACATATCCCTCAACTAAGGTAAGAAAGAAACTCAGAAAACTGTTGAAATCAGATAACAAATAGAGCTTTCAACCTTAAGGAGAAAAAAATTAAAAATAAAAAAGTCTACATATTCTGGATCCAAGATGAAACCCTTTGCCTGCAGTTGTAATAAGCTGTTAGTGAAAATTTTGCTGAAGACAAACCCTAATGAGGCCACATCAGCTTTGGCAGAGAAGAAAAAAACAAAACCTGCAGATATCCGGGTAGCAAGGGAGGGGAAGAAGACATAGACAAATTTTCTATTCTTTGGAAATCCTTTGGTGTGGTTGCTCTATAGTTTGTGTGTAACCAAGTATGTAACCTATAAGTAATTTATCTTAAGCCCTGTGCAACCAAGCTAATCTTGTAAAAGGCGCATGAGCAGAGGGGGCAGATATCTGAGGAAGAAGACAAGCCTTCAGCCCAACGACCACCAGAAGGCAAAGAACGACCACCTAGCAACAGGCAGACGCAGGCGCAGAGGCATCACGACCAGTTGTGAAACCCGGAAGAAGAACTGTATAAAAGCCCCAGACGGAGCTCAGTTAGTTGCGGTCTGTTGGTGGGGCAGGAGACCCCTAACCACCCAGCGCTGCTTTTGCTCACTAATAAATATTGTTAACTGCATATTGGCCTTTGCAGTTTATTACACAGTCAATGGCAGCTTCACCCATTTCAAACAGATTTCATTGCAAACTCTTTTAAAAATGTACTCAATAAAAAAAAATAAGGATTTCATTCATTACCAATACTGAAACAATATGTGTCAACATTTAAATCTAAAACTATGCTAGGTCTTCAGAAGCTCTGCTTATAGCACAGCAGCACATCCTAACTTCTTTGTGGTACACTATTACTAATTTTAATGGAACTTAATATCAATGCCACGTCACAAAACTAAAAAAGCTACGGATTTAAAAAACCTCAAACATTACTGCCTCTCAGAAATGCAAAACCAAATCTTCTTAAAATAGATACCTGAAGGGGATGAAAGCTGCCCTCCCACAGTGCAGTAACAAATTAATCTCTAATCCACCTCTGTTGTGAAAACTGCATACAGCTGACTAAATGGAAGGGAACCTGAGCAGCCACAAAACTAGTGCTCATTAATTCTGTCATTAGGGAACACATACTTTTTGCAACTGGGTGCACATCCATACATATCAAGAGCACTGCATTTTGTTGACCAGCAAATTTCTTGTAAACTTGAACACACTGCTCTATTGTTCAAGTAAATCAGTCTCCCCCAAAGGTTCAGAGACATAACAACTCATTTCCTAATGCCCCAGGTTTGAAACACACTTAAAAACATTGCTTGCAAGCAAGGTCTGCCCTTTTTAATATGAAAAAAAAAATTCACACTCATTTCTGCTACTGTACAATATTGAACAATTCCATTAAAGAACACTGAATGAAAGTAGAAGCTATAGAGCTTTTGGTGAAGTTTATGCAAAACACCACATTTAATGTATATGTATGCTGGCTTCAACATTCTACTGATGGTACACTGTACACAATATATTGACTGGTAAACTACCCACTGGCAGCCAAAGAACCCAAGCTGGGTCAGTGGAAAGTCTGCATCTGTGAAAACTAGGCTTTAAGTCAAAAAGTTCTGAAAAGGGACTCTGATTTTAGTTAAAGCACCTCAAACCACAAATGTTGCTTCTATTGTCTGGATAAAATCCAGCTTCAGGAATGCATAAATAGAGGAAACCAGTAGCAAGGCAAAGGCTTTTATGAAAAACAATGACTCTTAGAAAAATCAGAACACAACAATGTTTTGTGAGGATCAGTCTGCCAATATTATTCTGTATGTCACCACCCTTCAGTGAATGACTTGCATAGCCTGAATAATTTCATCTCAGGGCACTAGCTCACTTCTAAGCTAAAGGGAAAAGAAGAAAAAAATTGTTTTGTCAGGTTTTTTTTTGCCATACGTGGGAGGTATTTAATTTACATAACTTTGTGCTATAAAGTATCACCACGCTGGTATCACAAAACCACTGCAAGAACTTTTTAATAAAACTGCTTGCTATGTCTATCCACTGTTCAAAATGAAGAGAAGCAGCATGCAGAAAAAAAATTAAGTTTTCTGTTTGAGGAGGTACATGTGAGCACAAAGAAAAACAAACATTTATCTTACATCACAGAAATAGTTAAAGCCCCAAAGGAAAGCATTTTGCAGGTACCTGAAAGTGTAGTTTCCAGGAACAAGGTTAGACAAGTGCAAGACAGGTGTTTTAGCAGATGCCTTCTGCTCTCGCAAAGGACCTTTAACTTCCTCCCAGTGGTAACTCACTATCTTCATATCATCTATACTTTCTAGGTTCATTGAAGAAAAACATATCAGTTTCTTGTAGCAACTGCTGGAATGAACACTAGAGTCTTTCATGCACTCATCTCTACAACTGTCCCTTCAAGAATATTTGAATAGGCTTCATGAACCACAGATTCCAAGTTACCTTTGGGATGATTTATCTAAACAATTCTTCACACATGTGAACAACAAAAAAAAATCAGTCTGTACATTCCAACTTGTCTGCTCACAGTAATTATGAATGTAATTACATCACCTCATGACACCCTATGTGACAGCTCTCTATCATGTCCCTAGCTGTACTGGCATGGAAGAAACTGTAAGGGGAGCCGCTGTTTGGATGCAGCAGCCTCTGACAGTGTGTTTCAATCTCCAAGTGGAAGGTTGCATTTTAGAATTTTTTTAATTTATTTAACTAATTTATAACTGGATTCAAATCCACAAAATAAATCATGATTCAGGGAACTTCTGAGAAGAGTGGTAAGAAGGAATTCCGTTTGTAATTGACAAACAATAATGTTGTAACTGTAAAAATACAGGACATAAGCACAGGATGATCTAGTATATACGACTGCCATCAATGAAGGTAGCAGCTGTAGGCAAAGAGATTTCTTGTACTTTGGGTGAAGCTATAGCCATAGGCGGTTGGTTAACTCTGACTGCTGTGAGAAAGACACAAGGGAAGGAAAAAGAGGAAGAAAAAGAATTAGTGAAAGTGCAAGCAAAATTAATGTTAAGCCTACAGATCAGTCGAGCCCCAATGATTAAATCGGGATCAGACAGCTTTGCAGCATCTGCTGCCCTTTTTGGACAAGGGAGAGAAAATGTTATTGAAGAGCAGTGTGCTGACAGCAGTATTCCACTGCAGCTGCTTCTAACTGGTATAATTCAGATCAGATCCGTGCACTGGGAACTGCAGATAGAGCCACATAAGTGCCTGATTGCTGTGCTGGAGAACGGACCATAAAAGGTGGCGTGATGCTATCTCAGGCTTTGCCTTAGGAGGGTAAAAGACCAGGGAGCACTTAAACACAGTGAGCAAACTCCTTAGCTCTACTTTCACAAAATCCTTTATAGACACCAAGATACGAAGCATATCAGCATGACTGGGACTGCCAGATGTCCTTGAGAAACAGTAAAGGAGAGACTACCAGATAAGTATGCTGTACAATTACTCATGTTGATGAAACTAATTATTTCAGCCAACTGACTTACCTGGTTTGACTGTGACATTTACAAAAACTTCACCAAAGGCATTTTCACCAGAAACTGTTACTTTGAAGGCATAAAGTCCCACTGATAACTGAGGCAAACAGAGAACAAATCAGGTTACATGTTGTATTATACAAAAGCTGTATGCATAAACCTGACAATCATATTGTAAAGAGAGAAAAATCTGAATATCTGAATACTCAAGCTACTTTTATAAAAACATGTGGAAGATTTCTGGGCTGAAGACTGCTTTGGCTGTGAAAGGATGCAGCTGTGAGCATGGGAAAGTGGAGAAAAACATGTTTATGGCCTTGCACTGGCATAGAAAAGTAGAAGAAAGGAGAAAAACAACTGAGAAAAACAAATGTGAAAAGATGTATTTTGAGACTTACCCACATGAGGAGAGATGTGAACTACCTATCAGAAGATGGTCTAAGACACATGGACAGAAGTGCTTGGCTAATAGTGTAACGTGTATATGGAGTCATTTGAACTCCTTGAATCAAGGTGCCCTTCCCCACAGGTTACAATTTTGTGAAAGGACCACACAGACACAATGAGCCTGAGCCTGCAGCTCACTTACATGAGAGAACTTCAACGTCTGGTTGTGTCTGCGCTCCATTTCACTACCATAGTCAGCAGGGTGGCTGATTAAGCTCCACTCATAGGTATAGGCTGTTTCTAAGAGTAATAAAACAACATAAGAGGAATCACTTTTGCCTTCAGAATAAGTACAGAAAGCAAAGAATACAAGTTCAGCATCCATCAGATAAAATGCTACAGTGGGAAATCATGACTGCTACTACCTGAATCTGGAAAATGAAGCAGCATGAATACATGCTAAACTTCCAGTGTGTTGTGATTTGGTAAAGAAGCAAGGATGTAATGGATTTCACAAAGAATCGGCTTCTTCACAAAAGCCAGCTCCATGTAAAATGAATGTGTTTTACATGTGTTTGTGCTGTAAATCAGAAGCTGGCAGTTTTAAGGTAAATGTTGCATTCAAAATCTATTTTCCCCTCTTCCTCCTCCACCTTTACATCAAGATGCTGTAAACTGGGCCACATCATCTTTTGGTACAAACTACAGACTTTCCATTGAACCAGCTGGCTTATGAGTTCAGGTTCTGAAAACAAAAGCCACTTAAAAAATATTAATCCTTAAAATCCAAAAGATGAAATCCTCTCTGCAGCTGGAGCCACAAAAGAGGTAGTAGTAAATACGGAAAATTGTTTTATCCTGATGGGTGGATGTTCACATAACTCAGAACTTGTCTGCATTTACAGGCTGGTAGTGTGTGCATTTCCTTGTTTACCAAGACATTCTTCTCACCTACAGATGGTGGCAGGACAGCAAAGGCATTCAGTTCAACCTCATTTTCGGGTACCATCACATGTATGTTACCTCCAGCAGACACAATAAGTTCTTTTACTGTATCTAAGACAGAATGAGTACACTATGTTACAACAGATGGAACTGATATAAATTATGTATCTTCAAAATTATTCACAATTGATTAAGTAAAATTTGACAAATGCTCTATGAAGAATAAGAAAGGATAATTAAAAAAAAATCCTCAATACATAATAAAATAATAATCTACTATATTCATGACTGTGGTTACCTCACCTACCCAACCAAATTTTTTCTTTTTCTCCAACTATGAAGTGTTATTTTCCCTACTTCTGTTTTAAAGAAAAGCATTCTGATTATTCATATATATCTAAGTAACATTGCTCTACATAAAAATTACATTTTTTATTATTTTATTATTTTATATTATTACATTTTTAACTGGATGGAAGTACAAGAATTAAATAACATGCTTTTATAGAAGGAAGAAAAAGCTATCTCAGAACAAATCTCATTAAATAAAGTAGCATAGTTCATACTAGAAATCTAATATCACACTTTCTTTCACCAAGAAGCACAACTTCTATATTTGTGTGACACTTTTAAGTCATGCTCCAACATCCATCTCAGTGTCCCTTTTAAAAACTCCACTTGTATAGCAAGGCAAATGTGTTATTTCATACCTGAACTGCACTATCAATCCACTTGCTATCCAATTCTCATCTGTGAAAACTCTTTCCTCTTCCAAAATATGCCAAAGTAAACAAACACAGTCCCCAACAGAAACATGCCAAAGCACAACTTCAGGAAAGTTCCCATAGACCTGTATTTCAAATGTTTTAATTGTCTCCATTTTAATATTGGGAAACAAAGGTTCTCCAAAGGCAATCACTATTGTCTAAACTTTCAACTTATAAACTTCGAATAGATGAGCAAAAGACAGTGGCAGCTGATAGGTCTAAAAATGGATGAGGTGTAGAGGCCACTCCGACAGCACACTTTTTGTCACTGCTAATTAAAATCACCTATGTCTCTAAAATTGATCGTGGGAGTTGCCCTGGACACCCATGGGGTGGAGACTTCCACCTGGACCTTCACATGACATGAGAATAAAATGGCTAGAAAACAGTGAGGACCAAAGGAGAGAAGGAGGCACTTCCAAGGCAGTATGGCTGAGAACACACAGACTTGAGACAGTCCCTGTATAAAGCAGTACTTATGATGAAATTCATCACAACCTTCCCTTCAGCTGCCTCTTCCAAACTCCTTTTTGAGTCCTCTTCAACCTCCTCCTGTGAAGGAGGAGAAGTTGCCTAGTCAACAGTCAATAGTAATGGTGATCCACTGTCCTGGAAAGGGATCTCTCGTAGCTCATCTCTTCCCGTTACCTTCTATTGCTATGCCGGCTGGCAGGTTACAGTTTGGCAGAGGGTGCCAAGACTGTCCCAAATCAGACTTGCTCTACTGAGAAAGAAAGGGCTTAGTTCTCCATATCCCTCAGTACATCAGGAGTGCAGAAAAACACACATCTGTGCTTCTCTGCTTCTTGTGGCCCTCCTAACCCTTTGTCAGGATGCACAGGGAAAACTCAGCAGGAGAGGCATTCTAACATACATACAGAATTTATCACAACTACAGGGACATAGTGATTAAACATTTTTTCAAAAGAAAAAATTTTGCTCTGCAGCCGAAAGTCTGATAAGATTCCTCATCATTTTGAAAACTGAGCAAAACTTTCTTTTCCCAGGATGAGAAAGCCATATTCTCCCCTGCTAAGGGCTAGGCTTCTCCCCTATTAGGGGCTGAGCTTCCTCAGAACCCACCTATGTTGCTTCATGGTGTCTGGCATGCAGCATAGTTATATATAGTGGGAAGCCTTCTGAGGAGTTTCTGGGTTCTGAAGAGTCACACAAAAATGGCTAGAAGAGACTATTCTGAAACTCCAGAAAGCCTCAGATATTTCTCACCAAGTATAAAAAATTAACCCATTTAAAACAGGTTCTTAATCTCTGCTTTATACTTTGCTGCATTTGATTGAGTTGTAATTTCCCATTAATGATGGATTTGGTCAGAGTTTTCCACAGAAGTAAGCTGTTGAAGGCCTGGGCTTTGCAGTGTTACTGTAGGTCTACTGGCTTAAAGTGGGATTATGTACCATTTGGATAAAGAGAGAGTTCATACTAACAACAAGGTTGGAAACTGTAAAGTCACCCCCACCCGCTGTCCAACCTGCAGATACCTCAGACTTCCAGCTATGCCGAAACTTTACCTGATTTAGTGGAAGTAGGAGGTAGTGTGAACTGCTGCATGGGCTCAGATGGCACAGCATTAGTGGGAATCCCACCTTCAGTGACATTCTCTGGGGACATTGTGGGAGCCTGGGTTTTCTCTGACACACCTGGGGAGAAGTCCAATTTATCTGAAGAAGAGGAAGGTGTAGCAGCCTGAAAAATGAATTATAGGGAAACAGTTGTCATAAGTGAGACTTTTTTCACATTTCTAGATTTAGAGGTATGCTGTTTTTCAACAGCACACAGGATGACCCTAGTGATTTATGTTACTAGGAGATTTTATTCATGTACAGAATATTTCTTGAATGAGGATTTGTTTGTGTTTTTATAATCAAGCTTTGTAATAAATGTTAATCATTTTCCAAGTTTCAGATGCAGAACTGTGTAGGTTATAGTCGTGAGGTAACCTGAAATACAACTAGGTTCTCAAAATAATAATCAGTAGGACATGTCTAAATACAATCATAAACCTTTAAAATTCAATGACAAACTCCAAGTGGCATTATTGTCTTCATGCCGTACACACACAAACATAACAGAGAGGAAAGATCCCTGTGTAGCTGGGACAGTGACAGCAGTGTCAGGGATTGTGGCTGCCTACCCTGTGAGGATGCTGAAGACCACACCAAGAGCTGCATCTTCAGGTGAGTCTTAACATAGACGGTACAAGCACTTCTGGGGACACAGCTCCACCTCTGCTTGAAATGCACACAGTAAGAAGATCTCTCTAAGCAGGTGGGATACTGACAGCACGATCAGGGACTGCAGCTGCCTTAAAATAATGTCTTCAGCATGCCAACCCCAGATCCTCAGCGGGAATCTCACCCTTGACAATATTATCAGGCGCAGGGAGAGCCTCAAGCCCACCCTGCCTCATACCCTGACAAAAGGTCTTCCTTCCAGACATCTTTCTTCTACATACTCCATTACACAGCTTCCAGAAAGATCTTCTTTACTGCCCTTGGGCAAACCAAAGTGTTTCCTTGCCTTCCAAATTCAAGAGTAATCTACTTTACTGAGCTTCCTCTGCCTTGTTTTCTTTCCTGATCCTCTGCTAACCCATCAGGCCTTTGTTTGATGGAGACAAAGTCATCTCAGACATACCTTTCCAGGGACACTCTCTTCTGCAGTGGCACCAAACATCACTTCAGTCAGCAAGCCGAGGCAGGATGCTGCATTGAAAAGGTGCCCTGTGGTACTGTCACATATAAAGTGGTGTCGCAGCCAAAAAGGCAGTTTAAACTAGCAGGCAGCAGACAACTGGGGCAGGGATGATATCAGAAATTGAGTACTCAGGCAGAAACTGCTACTGAGAAATTTGCTGGAGCAGATGTGGAAGGCAAGATAAACCTAAATTGCATCTTGGGAAGTGAAAGGAAAAGGAAAGAAAAGAAGGATTCTTTCTCGGCATCAGTGGGGTAAGTAGTTTTGTTGGTATGGGCTTTGTGGCTTGTTTGCTTTTACCCATTTGTATACTGTCTTAGTTCAAGAGAGAATTAAGATATTATCTGGCCAAGAAATAATCCCTCTCCTTTAAATTTAGGAAACAGAACTTTAATTAGGAAAAAAATATATAAAGAAAAGGATAACAGTTCTTAACCACTATATATATATATACCCAGAAAAGAACCAAACAACAACAGTTTGTAATAAAACCCCTCCACCCCCCAAAGGACAAGGCAAAACAGTCAAAAAGATCTTTTCTGGCTACCCCCAAAAAGGGGAATGCAATTATATCTACAGACAGCAGGTGGCACTGTGGCACCTCCGCCGCTGGCCTCTCTCTCCCAGGGGTTGCAGTAATATTTACGGACAGCAGGTGGCGATGTCGCACCCGGCCGGCTGGGCTCCCCCAGGGTGGTGGCAGTCAGTTCCCAGGTTGATTCCCGTGAGAAAAATGGGAAGGCAGAAAGCAGCAACAATCCTGTATCTGCAGGGGTGGGAAACCGGGGTGCTCTCCCCCTTTTTTCCTCACGGCAATCTTGTGGTGTTTATAATCGCTCACGGATGAAAAATGGTCGAGTTAGAGAAGAGAAGAGGAACACCATCCAGGATCCAGTGATGCTGAGATCAGGGAGAGTGTGTGCTGTCCTCCTCGCTCCGCCGAGAGCTGAGTTCCTGCCTTGCGCAGGAAAAGTAGAAAAACCAGTAACACCAACTCCCTTCCCTTTCTCTCGCAGGCTGGAGGAGATATCAGAACAAAAAGCCTGGCCAAGGCAGATAACATCAGGGTATACATGTCTTTTTTCTCTTTTGTTAAACATCTTTACCGACACTAAGGCATTGGCTCCCAGCTTTTTGGAAGGAATTCCCCCTTAGGCTTTGAAACTCTAACATACACCCACTTCTACTTGCTATAAACACACCAATGAGGAGGGCCTACATCCTGCAGTTCCCAGGGTTTGACTTGAGTGCAAATCTCTTGAGAAATCCGACAGAACGTGAGACCACCACCATAATGCAAAATGGGAAAAAACAAACAAACAAACAAAAAAAGCCATGCATTTTCCTGGGAAGCTCAAAGTTACACTGCAGGCAACAGTATCGTGCCCAGGGGGATTCTTTCCCACTTCTGATCTCTGGCTGACTGCATAAATTGGGTACTCTTTCCCCATACCTTGCCCCTTATCTGATATTCAACTTAATTCTGAGCCTTAATTATCAATGCTGAAGGCAAGCGAAACAGACATTAAAAGGCTCACCATCACATACAGTCTGTCAGCCATATTGAGGTTTATTGCATAGAACTTTATGCATTTTGACTACACCATTATTCCTGCAAATACAATAAACTCAAGGACCAAGTCAGGCCTAACCTATTGAACAAACATTTGAAACATTGCAGCATCAACATAGCAGCACCTAGAATCTGACCTGAGAAACCTTACTTGCTTAGCAGATCAGCAATTAATACTTTACAGGTATCTCACTTCAAAGATAGGTAGCACTGCAGATTTCCATCCCAGGCAGCTTGACAGCATTTACTCTGTACATGTATTCATGTTATTGAGCTGCTAGAGGGTGACAGTTCACAAGATCACTCTGATGTAAACCCAACATTCAGGTTACTCAGTTAAATGACAAACCACATATTCTTTGTCCAAGAAAACCCCTGCACCTGACTGCATTTATGGCAAAGATGATCCAAGTGCGCAGACTCTGGAGGTTTGTGTTTGGTTGGCATCTCAGTTTAAAATGTCTCTCCAGGTCCTTGCTCAGAGAGCACAGCACCTGACAACACTGCATCCTGCTGACTACTGTGAAGGGAAGGAATCACATTTTTGCCACCCTGCTCTGTCTGACTTGTCAAAACAGTTTTGTCTGGAAGCTGCAAATAGGAGTGCATCAGCACAGATCTACGAGATATAGAATTGCCATGACAGAATTAAGAGTGTGATAGGTAAACATTGTACAACATGCAGTAAACAGGATAATTCATTAAAGTTATTAGCAAGCATGATTTTAAGATCTTCACATTTTCATAGTATATACAAAAAGACCACAGTTTGTGAGGCTGTTTGGATTATGTACTAATGAGAAAATTATTTTGAGACACCTTGGCATTTTAAATCCAGTGTAAAAATTTAAGATTTCCCTAATAAAAAAAATTGGTTTCCAAAAAAATGTTTTTTCCGAAGGAAAACACAAATATGTGCTCAACTGATGCCTAAAATCCTGGAAAATAGGCACTCAGACAAACTTCAATGGAGAAAGATAGACAATACCTTTATTGGGAGATCGGAGATTCCGTGCCTCTGCTGGGCCCCACCAAACGCGCGTGGGTCGACGAGGATCCCCCACATCCGAAAATCCCCGAAGAACCCAGCCCTCAGTAGGGTTACAACTTTTATACCCTTCTACACAATTAACATATGAGATATCCATAACCAATCATTATTTCTAGTTTTCCCCGGTGGTCCACCCATCAGGGTCCTGGGCCATGTCCCCTGGACCCCCTCCAACGGTTTCTGGGCTCTTCTATTGTTTTGACTTCAAGTTATCTTGCAGGTGGCTCTGAAAAACATCACGACCTTCAGAGAGCCCAAGAATATGTGAGAAAATCCCTTCAGCAACTCCAAACACCCCTTAATATGTGAGCAAGAAACCCATACCTCTAAAATTCAAAAAATCCACAAAATTCACCCCAAACCTTTAGGCAAAACTGGTTTCCAAAAAAATGTTTTTTCTGAAGGAAAACACAAGTATGTGCTGAACAATCCATACAAGATTTGATAAAAATGTCTTCTCACTAGAGAAAGACATAAGAAGGAAATACTATCACCAGAATTTATCACAGGCTTTCCTCCCTAGGGTCACAAGTAAAATTCCCAAACCAGAAAATTTTGAAGCCATGCTGGAAATTTGTGTTAGTCATACTTGGAGGGTTTGGGTGGCAGAGGACTGACTTCAGGTGTCACCCGGGTGATTCCAGACAGTTTGGAAATGGAAGCAAGCCACCATAAGTGAACACTGCAACCACTCAAACACAGTTAAAAAAGGGCGACAGCCCCTGAGGGCAAGGGATACAGGATGAGGTGAGGGGATGCACAATAGGAGACATGAGAGGGAACATCTGGAAATGAAGATTATTGGCCACAGGGCTTGACACACCCCCTCCAAAACAAGCATTTCATGCCATCTCCCAGAGAACTGAGGCACACAGAGAAGCCCACACCAGAGCAGATGAAACAAATAAGAAGAAAGGAACAGTGACAGAAAAGAGAAATAAGCAACAAGGGGCCAAAAGGAGACTGCAACGGACTGACCCCAACCTCCTGTGCTACCTGTCATCTCACCAAAGGGAGAAAGTGAAATCTGCAGTGAAAAGAAGGGCAGAGGAGACCAGGAAGGGGAGAAAACAAGTGTCTGGACTGAAGTTGATTCCAGGGGAGGTCAGGGAAAGGCTTGCTCATCATCTTTATTTCTCCGCAAATGTCTAAATTCAAAAGATGCCTACTTGGGAAACAAAGGCTGCACCTTTGCACCTTCACCCCTTCTGCTTCTCCAGATTCTTTCTTTACATTCATAGAGAGCCTTTAGAGTAATTTCTCCATATATGTCATGAACAGCTTTCAGTGCTATCCCATCAACTCTCCTCTGCAGCTCTGCTCACAGACTACTTCCTGGTCATCTTCTAACAGTTGTCTTATTAGTTCCTCAGCATCACTACCAACTGGGGCTAAAGACTGATCCAGGTCTGGAGTTTCGTCCCTTCTGCACTGAAAGAAGCAAGGTCATTCCTCAGCCTTTGTACTAGAATTTCAGTGGCCCTGATAGCTTAATGTTAATATAAAGATCACACAATGATGACTCCTCTGTGTCCCAGTGAGAAATAGATTTCTCTCTATTTTACTTTACAATAAACACCCATCTACGCAGTCAGTGCACAGAGAAAGAAAAATCTTTCTATTCTGATCAGGGTAGCAAAATCAAAGTAGATATTTACAAAGTAAGCTTGGCAATATATATTATTACTGCTGTAGGATGTGAAATCTCAACTTTCCTCAAACAGGAATCATATGAGTCCTTAGAGACAGGGAACAGCTTAGGACACCTCTGCCACACAGTTTAGCCAAACTCAGTTTTATGGCTTCCCCAAGGCACAGGCCACAAGCATTTCAACCAGCAGAGATCCTGACAATTGACTAAAATTTAGCACATGCTAATAGGTCTTCCATTTGGTAGCAAAATGCAGCGGAGGCAAGTTTCAAGTCTTACTGCATGTCCAAAGTGCACAAATGTGGTGGTGTATGGAGCTACCACAGGTTCTTGCTTTGGCTTAATTTCTAGCACACAGTACAGGCAGTAACTAAAAATGCTTGTAGACTATAGTGGTGGAGTGTCCTGAATTTTAACTTTGTAAAAACAGCTCAGCTATGGCTCTTTGTTAGAACTAACTGTAGCACTAGTGCATGACCAAATGCCACCCTAAACTTTATCAATACGGGGAGTATACTTTAGTATTACCCTCTCCATATGCATATATATATATGTATGCATACTAAGAAGAAACCAATTGGTATCTACCTCTCTTGCACAAACCCTCATGTTCATGTTAAGGCATGCATAATAGCAGCTTTTTAAAACACGTCTCCCATCATCACCTCTGTTTGTAGAAGCAGTAACCACTTGCAGCAGCACTTGATATCCTATCAAATGTTCTTTCTCACACATGAAGATGAGTTCTAATCTTTTCTCACTAGTGACAATACACTCCAGACCAACTTAGACCATCGTAATAGTCACAGGCTATCTTATGCCTAGAGGAGGTGATTGTTGAAAAACAACCTGTGCTCATGGTCACCACTTACCTTTCTTGAGATTCTTCTAAGCAGATCCCACAACAGGCCAAAGAGTGCTCTGCTGAAGCCCATGGTTGTGACCCTGCTTTCTGACTTACTCTCACTCCTTTTAGGAGTCCCCACTCCATGGCCACATTCCTAAGAAATCCTTACTTGTCTGCGTGGGTGAGGTCCAGCAGAGTCTCTCTCCTCAACTCCTCAGTGACCTCCGATAACTTCTTGAAGTCATAAACAACATCCTTCTGAATTGCTTGCGCCCTGCTCTCTTGCCCACCAAGCAGGGTGTCTCAAATCCTCCATGAGGACCAGAGCTGTTAATACCTCCAGTTGCTTTAAGTCTTTATCTCCTTCCTGACCACGCAGTCTGGAGCAGATGTGCACCCTAATGCTGTCCACAACAGTTGGCCTATCAGCCCTGAGCCATATGAACTCATGGCTCATTGCAACCTCTACGCAGAGTTCCTAGGGACAAGTCCTCTCCCTAGCATGTGCATTGCCCCTCTGTGATCATGAATGGACTAGGGCAAAAGCCCAAACCACCCTTTGAACAAAAACAGCTGACAGAGCTTGTGAGAAGCTGCTAGAGGCCCCAGCCTCTGCTAGCTTTCCCCTCCCATCTGCAGCAACCATTCATGTTGCCCACAGCACTCCCAGATATCCCCCAAAAACAGTTCTCAGAGCATCTAGATCTCAAAGCAGATCCCAGAATCTGCCACACCTCAAGGCTGTAATGGTATTCAAGCTAGAGTGTATCTTAAGATTTGCTGTTTTCCACACATACTTTTGCCACTTCAGTCATCCCCTCCAAGAATCTCAGTTGTCACAGATTTCATGCAACTTTCTTTTTTACTTCTATTTTTCTTCCCTACAGCAATAGAAATAAATTACAATTTTTACAGCCAATGACAGGTAATTGCTGTTACAAAATGTGGTGGAATTTAGAGCAAGTCAGCCAACATTGTTTAATTTCCTCTTTCCTCTGGTGGGAGTGTCAAACCCAGAGAATCTATAGCCTGTTCCAATTTTTCAATTGATCCCACACAGTCTTAAGAAATCAGAGCCCCTTTAGTCTCAAATGAACAAGCTGGTTGGCATAAATAGAGAACAGGTCCATCTTACTTAAATATATATATCAGATTTTAAGTATTTATTTTTTCTTATTGTCAGACTCGAGAAAAGAATTCAGAGAACAGAAACACCTTATCCACTTTATCCTGCTGTACGTTATGGTCCCAAATCACTACAGTTCCCCCAGCTGAACTGTACCTCTCTCATATGATTTAAAAGCATTATAAAAATTATTTACTCAGCACCATTCCATCTGTAACACTATGCATTAGTAACATGAAACCCATAGAACAGACTTATTGATGCAGGAACTTATGTTTGCTGGGTCTGGCCTTTTAATACTAGAGGATTCACTACTATTGCTCTACTAGCTTGTTATGATGAGTCACTGTTGGAGTTTCAAAGGCCTAAGAGAAAATTCTTTCCAAAAAGGTTTGGAGCCAACGCCCTGGGGTGGTGGGGATGGTTAACAGAGGATACAAAGGATGCATCTATCTTGATTTTATCTCTCTTAAGCACAGCTTTTGTTCGGATCTCCCCGAAGTCTGGGAGGGGAAAAAACTGTTTTTTTTAGTTTTCCTGCGTAAGGCAGGAGCTCAGTTGGTCGTCGGGCAGAAGAGGACGGTGGACACAGAGACACCATCTCAGCATCACTGGATACTGGATTTGTGTTCCTTTTCTTCCTTTCCCAACTCAACTGTTTTCATCCGTGGGTGATTATAACTACTACAAGGCTCGCCACGNATCTTAGTTCTCTCTTGAACTAAGACAGTCACCATGAGTCAGAAGTGAAGATGATTTTAACACTATTACACAAGGTTCCAAGTTCACTCATTTGTATACTTCCAAGGAAACCCCACAGTGCCCCAAAAGGAGCTCTGCTACTTATCATCTGATTAAAAAAAGACAAAATCCTTTAGTAATTCATCTGCTTTATTAAGACAAACGTCTCCCCTTCAGCCTTTTCTACACAGTAACAGGATTGTAAGTCATTTGAGTGTTGAATTATTATAAAGCAATAATCTAAGATTTTCAATGATTTGAAAAACAAAACAATTACAAGTAGCCTCACCATACTCTGTGTGCTTCCTGAGGGGAAAACATACCTCTTTTTGCAAAGCATCATCAGGTTGTGCAAGAAGTTGAACTGCTGCTTCCCTTTCAAATGTCTTCCCAGGGAATGGTGTCATCTCCAGGAGGGATGACAATCTGTCTATGGAGTGTTCAGTGATGGAGTTCAGTTCAGAGATGCTTTTATTCAGAAGGCTTTCCACCTTCACAGCCTCTCCTTTCCTTTCAGCAAAGTCTTCCTGGTTACCTCCATCATCACCTGTGGAAGCATTGAAGCCATTTTCACCTGCCACCATCAGGCTCCAGTTAGCATAATCCATGCTTTCCTTCTGTTCATGTTTGCTGCCCACCTGAAAGGGGTCCTGCTCCACTTCTTTATAATCATCAATGTATTCAGGTATCTCCTCAAGGCTGGGATCTTTACCAAGCAGGGACAGCTTCTTCAGGCTACTCACTTCCTCAGATGGCTCATTCTGGTGTCCCACAGAGTGGACCATGCTTGGGATCACTTGCTCAAATCCTAGCAGTGAGGCTGGCCTCTGAGAAGGCCTCAGCACAAAAGTAAGATAGGACTTAACAGTTTCAATTTTTTTAGGCACACAGTTCTCTTTGTGTTGGCAGTTCATGATGTAACAATGTCGTTCAAACATCCAGGACAAGTCACAACCAGAGAGATCACAACATGCTGCAATGCATTCGGACACTGACATGGCATGAGGAACTCGCATAATTTTAGTGGTTTCTAACTTGGGAGCTATTACTGCACCTGAGTATGTGGCTCCTTCTCTGCATTGCTCACAACTGGAACCTGAAACAACACCACCAACATGAGGCTCAGCATTACAATGAAGCCATAATAATGTTTACCATGACCATAAATGGCTTACCACAGAAGACAAGATAAAGACACGTGGTACCCTGTTTACAAAAGCTCATTTCTTTTCACTAACATCACCACTCCCTTTTTTTCAGCATATCCCTTTGCAGCAGTATTTATACTTTGGAGGATCTTTCAGCATACAATCTTGCTAAGTTTTGCAAAAGTACCTTTTACTCCCATGATACAAATATAAATACATAGAGATGAAAATGAGTTTCCAATACTTCAAAACAAGAAGGGAACACACACAAAAAATAAAATCATGGGATACATTCATTACCCCGCAGCACAGTAAACAAAACAAAACTCAAATTTTGTTTTAAAACAAAACTCAAATAAGATGCTGTCACATATCATTGTTTCATTTGAAGGCAGCAAAAATCTACATAGGAGAAAGATTTTCCGTCTCACCTGAACCCCATGAAGAGTTCCTTACTCCAACATAATTACTGGATTTCATACAGAAGCTGGATCAAATTCTCAAAATTTTGCTCCTCTACCCACTAGTTCATGTGAAATCCCAAGAGTTTGCTTCAATATGGAGCATCTTTCCTTCATTTGTAGTGAAGTTGAAATCTTTTAGTATGACATTATTTTGACAGCACATCACAGACTGAGTGTGAAGTGTTCAAAACAAGCATGTCAAAACAAGCATGAATCAACACCCTGCATATATCAGTCAGTTTTTAACATCTTGTCTAGGTGGTTTTTCCCCAGGTATAATTGCTCTTCAGAATTCCTCTCTCTAAAATGCAACTTGAAAAATCTGATCATGCTTCAAGAAACACTTGAGTAAAATTAGGATGTTTTTCTCCTGGTTTTCAACTGGACTTGCTAATTCAATGAATGAAAACTTTGTTACCACTTTGGAGCTAACACAATAATACAAGACAGAGTTGACTCTGCTTTGCGTTTCTGTTCATGTCATTAACAGTTGAGTTCCAGCAGCAGAAAACTCATTATTCACAATAGTATAGGGCAGGAGAAAATCAAAAAGGCAGCTTGACTAATGAGCTGAGGAGCAGGAAAAATGAAATCAAGGAGTAGCAATAGGCTGGCAATAGATGCTAGGTCTGACCATGAGCCTTGGAGATGCAGGGATTCTCCTTTGTATACGCTATGTCTAGCACCACACTAAAGTTCCCACCACATCTTCTGGACTAAACTGCAGCACAGTCCCTCACAATGGATTAATATAGCTACTGAAATACTGGTGGAGCATCATACTGCCTGGGATGAGCAAAAAGCTCGCAAGATAGGTTAAGTTCCATGCAAAAAAACCCCCAAAAAACAAACCTGAAACAAACAAAAAAATTGCACCACATACTGAGGGATAGAGTGGACAAGACGTTACGACAGTTTTGCAGAACTGTCTGTGGAGAGTGAGGGAAAACATGAAAAAAAAATAAAAAAAATTGATGACTTGCAAATAGTTATAGTTGAATAGGAAGATGGTAAAAAGGATAAACAGCTTCAAGTACCATTTTTCTGATTTCAGCTACTCCTTCACACAGAACTGGGATGCTGTCTCCTCTTCCACTTCGCACTTTCAGTGAAAAAATCTGTCCAAAGCAACATGCACTTAAAACATCCTTCCTGCTCTAACACAGCATAGATATGTAGTATCTTTATCTGTACCCAGGCGATGCTCAAGATTTGTGTAGTTTTTAATGTCGCGCTGTATATAAAGTTTTCCTCTACATTCTCTTTTACCTCCAAGAACATAAGACCCTGGCAGAGATTCTGAATTTTATCATAAGTCTTTCCTTTAAGTTGTCTGAACAACTTGCAACAGGTGAGCCTGAAGAGCTCTGGATTAAAATGGAGCAGCCCGTTCAACCATTCTGTCCTTTTGCAACCCATATCCATTTAGTTACATCTTTAAGTCAGCAGAGAGATGAGAAACAGGCCTTTAAACACGTAAATATGAACATGACTCCATGCAAATGTGTGATATTAGGTCAGTAACAATTAGAACTCTAGGAGCAGCACTATTAATGGGGGCCAAAAAATTCCTTTGAGGGCTGCTTTCATCCCCTTCCTTCTCTACTTCATCCCTGAAGGAGAAAGTGACCAACTTGTTCAAAGAAAAATTTGAAAATTTATTATTTGTTCAGAAAAGAATGACCAACAATTCTTGCTTTAGAGACAGGCTTATGCAACCCGGATACTCCACAGCTCTATCCTGAGGGCAGAGTTCAAGTCCTCAATCAGCTTAAAATCTCACATTGCCGCTTTCAGTTTGATACATTAATTACTACACTGCAGAGTCAACCTCCCTCGAAATTAGTGGTGTTTCATTAAGCCATTGAGAGAAACAAGTGTAGCACATTTCTAAAATAATAAAAGACTTTGAACCTAAATCTCGCAAGCAAGCAACCTAACCACAGACCTTAGCTACCTGGTTTTTCAAATCTCAGAAGGCTTTCTTTTCATCCTAATAAAGAATAGAAAAAGCATTAAACTTCTGAATTTCTGTAAAATGGGAAAATTATTCCCCTGACAATTCTAAATTAAATCTAACAGTGCAAATCTCAAAGTAATGAAAGTTTCACCTCTTGCTTCAGCTAGTTACTCCTGAGTAACTAGCAGTAGGTATGCAAAAAGGATGAATTTAGTAGGCAATTTCAGCCTCACGCTAGGTGGGTACCTGTAGGAAATTGACAGGCTGTGCATTTCTCGTGAGAAAGCAAAGGGAGTGTTAACCTAGGCTGGCAGCCGTGGGCCTGTAAGATAAACAACTTTACAGGCCCATGAGAACTGGAAGCAGGCTGGATGAGGTCATAGATCTAGCAGCCTTCTGCTAATAGCCAATGAGTGATTGTTTATCTGTCCAAAGCACCAGTAATGTTAATGCACGTATTGTCAGGAATACTATAATTGTAGAACTTTCTTTAATAAAGTGAGTTTTGCTTTTAATTCATATTGGATCGTCTGCAATTCTTCACAAGGCCGGGACCTCCGTTTCTATAGGTACCTTAGTTATCTTCACACGGAAAATACGTCTACTTAGAGTGAACTTAATCTGATCTCTAATTTCATATTCCACTTCATCCCATCCAATCTCCAGTCTGCAATGTGTTCAAGTAGAGGTAGGGAGGTTTCTTATTTACAGAAAAAAGTATTGAAATTTTTATTAAAATATTAGATTATATTATCCTCTGAACACCGTGTGCTGGTACCTGAAATACAGGGAGAAGCTTGAAAGATAGCCAGCAGTCTAAGAGCAATGGTCTTATTCTCAGAAAAACCAAGACAGCATAGCCAATTTGCACCTAAAACCTTGTAACTTTCTATATGCATGTGGAAGATATTCTAGTATACTAAAAATTAACAGTACTATCAGGAGCATGAAATGTGACATTCTCTACAGGCAAAATCTGTCTTCTCTTGAAGTTACTGTGAGTTTTCTCCTAAAGATACTGGTGTGGACTCTACTGCAAGTACTCAGTATCTCATAGGAGAGCATTTTATTTACAAAGGGCATACTAGTTTACTACAGCAATAAAACCACTCAGCTTCATGTTCTCCTCAAAAAGATTTCCACTCTAAGATCCTCAGGGTGATCTTGATGACTATTTCCAACCGGACATGAGCACAGTTATAGTTAATACCTATCTCTCAGCTGTAAGTTAATACCTATCACCCCTTGCCCAACTTTTCCAAATTTGTTAGTCAGTTTAAGCCTTAGCACATTAAGCAAGGCTCTGCCTCATGAGACAGCCCAACCTGTTTATACTGCAAAAGTCAGATAGCTGAGCATTCTTTTCTCAATTCCTGCTAATATGGATACTGCTAGTATCTCCAGAGCCAGAATTCAAACACTGCCTTTTAAGAAAACAAACCCCACTTCTGCAAATATTTTTCTGCACTTACCACATCAAAACTGCCTGCATCAGATTAAGTCTCTCTACGACACAGAGGCAGTCTTAAAAATTACTATAATTTTTCATCTGTCTGATTGTAGAAATAATTCATGTATTCCTGTGGCTGAAGCAGAAACTTACCAGACTTCTCTGTGGTCTTTGGAAGGAAATAAATGTTTGCAAAGAGGATAATGAGGTGAGAGATATGAACAAATGCATTTATGCTTCTAATGTATCGACTATCCTATGATACTTCAGAACAAAGAAATAGCTCAGAATACAAGCAATACATGATTCTTAAACTGCTGCCCTGCAAGAGAAAGAGGAGGCAAACTCTTTGAACTCTCCCAATACCCATTCTTCCCCCATGCACCTTTCCTGAAACAGCCTATTGAAACTGGCCGCAAACAACTATTAACAATTGCCTTCCTCCATTGCAATCAATGCCAGTTATGAAGCTGTACCTGACTTTTGCATTGAGGAGTCACAAGATTCTTCAGCTCTTGCCTTATTCGTATTTCATTCACAGCTGTATACACACTTCAGGAGCATTTGCTTCACTTTTCTGGGTGACTCAGACACACAAGAAGTAAACTCCTACCTGCTATTGCCCATAGGAACAGGCAGAGAACACCAGGTCCAGATGCCATTCTGCACCAGGAAGGCAGTGACAACTGCTTTTCCAGTTGTGTGAAAATTCTAGGTCTTAATACTGGTTTCCTCTAAAATTGTTTAGTTCCCTGCTGTGTCCATGAAGCACTGCAACAGACAGCACAGGAAAAATAGGTCAGATGTGAGCACTAATTAAAATGCAGCAGTAAAAGACAATAGAGAGGTGACAGGCAGGCTTTATCATTACTTCCTGACTTCTTGATGGATGACATAGATGAGGCAAGTTGAAGATCCAGAATAAATTACCGACCTGAAAATCTCTTTCTCTGTTCAGAAGACACAGAAACATCCTAGAAAGATTTGCATGTCTGGGCTCCTGTACCTCAGCACCCACATATATTCTGTTTGCAGTTATCTCCAGTCCCTGGTTTTCCTGACTTCAAACAGAAACCAGCAGATACCCTTAACTGTGCTAAAATCCATGCAATGTTAAGGCAGCTCTGCAGTGTTAAGGCAGCTCTTGAGGCAGCCCTCAAGCTATTCTCCCCCAGCTATCAAGGTAAATGCAAACACGTATTTCTCCAGAATTTCTAGGGAGACATTCCTTGTCATGACACTAAACTCTACAAATAAGGCAGCCTAAGTAACAAATAGATGTAAGGAATGAATGGTTCAAAGTAACATTACTCATGCAAGGAAAAAAGCTAATTTAGCCAAACTTACTGCTCTACCCACATAAAGGATCCTAAACGTATGTTTGACCAAAACACACTTCTGTAAGTGAAGACATGGGTGGTGATTTTTTCAGTGAACAGCTCTCCTCAAAGTAGAGTATCAGTCAACTCCTTTTGATGTTTGTTACACAACTTTCATATTTCACCTGCTGCTAATTGGCTGCTCTTCCCAGGTTCCTTATCACACATAGTTTTATATGATGAAAGACCATCTTGGGTTTTTCCCCTTGCAAAAGAAAGAAACCACTTCAACAAGCTAAGGCTGACTGAACTAGAGCAGGAACCCTAGCAGTTCAGCAGCTGAACTTCTGCTTTCTGAAAAGGGATCTTTTATAGATGGCATGTTTGTAAAGCACATGAGTAACTGGACCTTGGTCTGCAACTTGTACTTCTGTGACTGACCACAGTTTTCCAAAGCAAGTCATGTATTTATCTCAGCACTAAGGGAACCAGAGATTGGCCTTTGTTTTAGGTGATAAGTGCTGTTCTATCAATAGTGGAGTGGATCCACTGATGGTGTAAATGTTTTTCCCACTCAGTTTGTTAAAGAGTGCAAGCAAGTCAGACCAGCATGAGCACAAGTAATTTGCTCAACCTAATACAGAGCATAAAAACCTGAACAACTAGCAAAAAAATTTTGAAGAAAGCAATGGGCTTGAGCTAGCTTCAACCCACAGGTTCCTTCCCAGTGTGAGAGAATGGCCAGTGTTGCAATGGTGAGCTTGTTATAGAGACTCGTAATGGGAATCACACTGGTATTGAGACAGAAGTGCACACTGCCATTGCTGTATTTTGTCAAGCATAATCTCCATTTGCACTGTGATTTCAGAATGCTTCGTATTCCTCCACAAAATCAGAAATCCCATGTCACAACAAGTATCTCCAAATAAGCAAATCTGATATTAAACATTTAACCCTCTACATATGGAATATCTAAAAGGAACTGGCCAGAGCATACTGGACCCTGCAAAACCAGGAGAGATCACTTCTAACTTTTCAAAAGCCTGATACCTGATTTAAAATATAACTTGACCTCTGTGACCTTTGCTCTATTCAACATCATCAAAAGTCCCCTTCCCAAGAGAGCTGCCTTACTGAAAAGTAAGCTGATCTCCCAGTTTATTCCTGTGCTGCACAATTAGAAAAATTATTTCTGATCACAAAAAATAACTGTCACCAAAATAACAAAACCACACAACACTATACTGCTTCTAGTATGATGGTACTTTAATATCTACAATTAGACAGTCCCTCAGGAAGCAATTCCTGACAGAATACACATAGCTGTGCTTCTGTGTAGTGAAATGTACTAATTTAGTAAGGTTTCACCTTGGAAAGAGCAAAAGGTTGTCTGGACACATCCCAATGCTCTGTGGAAATGGCTAGATTGATGGAGAAAGATCAACTGGCAGTGCAGAAGGAAACCCATCTGGGGGGCTGAGATGTGGCAAGACATCACTGCCCAGAGAGAGAACCTGAGCATGAAGGTCTGTCATGTAGATGTTCATGTACCCAAGAGTTGGGCTAATGAAGAGCATTGTAACAACAAGCAGGTCCATCGAGCTGCCAGGATTAAAGCATCCCAGGTAGATCTGGATTGGCCGCACAAGGGAGAATTATTTCTAGCTTGATGGGCCCATGATGCCTCCCACCATCAGGGAAGAGATGCGGGATACAGATGAGCTCTTGACTGAGGGGTGGATCTAACCATGGACAGTATCTCACAGGTTATCCATGACTGTGAGACATGTGCTGCCATCAAGAAGGCCAAGCTGAGAAGCCTCTATGATATAGTGGACAGTGGCTGGAAGACAAGTATGGGGAAGCCTGGCAAGTTGACTACATCACACTTTCCCAAACCTATAGGAGGTCCCGGGCTTATCGAGCATGCAGACG
>WBMV01001606.1:0-16235 GCA_013396655.1 Campylorhamphus procurvoides | reverse complement strand
ACCCACTGAATTGTTCACCTAAAGCAGAGGAGACAGGACCGGAGTTCCCTCCGAGGGTCACAGAAGAATTCTCAGGAGCTCCTTCAACCCATACATTTTCAACCTCCAGATTTTACCTGTGTCACGTTTTGACCTTTGGTCACAAATTCGTTTCCAACTTTGACTCGAGGATAACACAGGGCTTTGAGAANCACGTTTTGACCTTTGGTCACAAATTCGTTTCCAACTTTGACTCGAGGATAACACAGGGCTTTGAGAAATTCAGCTGAGTTAAGACCCGTCAGGTAGGCAGCCTTGTCAGCCACTAGAGATGGAGAAAGAAAGAGGGAGGAAAGCATTTCATGGAAGGTTTTCATGTACTATGAATGGAAGAGCATTTCTCAGATCCCATACAGAAGGCCTGGGAAGGAGTGTAAATTCTGAAAGCTAATGATGACCTTTCTGAAAGCAAGAACAGGTATGGTTATAAATGAGAATTTTTCATAAGAAGCCTTCAAAAAGGCTCTAGGAATGCATGAGGTGAGCATGTGGTGGTAAGTGGATTTCTGGATAGCAAAGCTTAGGGGAAGTATTTCACCCAAAATACAACTGGACATCGTAGCGTCTCAATGGTTTAAGGCTTTCAAGAGAGAGAGGGACATATCCTGTGCTGAAACTGAAGTTCCTGCTTGCAGACTGTGTCTGCTTAGGGAGCAACCATTGGATAGAATAATGGTACTTCCAATGGCTGAGAAAGCACCTCTGCAGTTAGATGGACTATATACAAAGATGGGTTTTTCAGTGCTGTATGTGGAGACTCAGGCCAACAGAGGTCTGCCTTTGGAGGCTTAACATGTCACCTCCGGAGACAGAGAAGTGTTCTGAACAAATCGCCCACTGAATTTGCTGATACCTTCGGTGCCATCAGGCTCTGCCTGCTCCTCTCGTTGTTTCTGCTTGAACTTGAGGTTCCCGTAGTGCATGACAGCCCCTGTCAGCTTGTAGATGGCTGTTTTCTCATCAGCAGTGAAGCCCAGGATGTCAATAGCACTCTGCAGTCAAAACAATGAATTTAAATGTATGTCCTTAATGGGTCAGCGATGTCACCCTAGAGACATGCACAGCAGAGACCTTTTTGCTGTGTTACTCACATCTGTAGCCATGAGCTCCTCCTGGTCATCAATGCTGGGAACTGTGACCTCCCCTTGGCTGACATAGTGGAAATCATAAGGATTGGTGGTGATGAGGAGCATGTCTGCAAGCAGGAAGAGGCAAGACACAGGCTTAATTTTGCCAAGCAGGTGATAGGGGAAACTGTAGCTCAGGGTTCATCCTCAAAAAGCCATAATGCTCCTTCTTACCAATTAGCTCCGGCTTCTTGTTGGACATGATCTGATAAAAGATGTGGTAGCTTCTTTCTGCCTTGAGCTGGAAAGTGACTCTGGACTTCTCCAGCAGATCTGCCCAGGAACGTAGAAAGAGTTAGGCACAGCAATGCACATGGAGGTGGGAATTTGGGAAGGGATGGAACCAGTCCAGGACAGTCTCTTACAGGTTTCAATGTCAGCAGAAGCCAGTTTGCCCGTGGCCCCAAAGTGGATTCTGATGAATTTGCCCTGTTAAGGAGAAGCAGCAGCATTTGAGCCTGGCTGGGTTCTTCTGACATCTCCTTTACACGGAGAACTGCTCAGGCACCACTTGTCTTGCCAGGAGAGGAAGAGATTTTGTCCAAAGCATCAACTCACAAAGCGTGAGGAGTTGTCGTTCCTCACGGTCTTGGCGTTTCCAAAGGCCTCCAGCAGTGGGTTGGCGCTGATGATTTGATCCTCAAGCGTTCCCTGCAGGGGGGAATTTTTCCAGTGACTGTGTAGAGTTGGCAGGGCAACGACAGGACAAGTGTTCAGTCTGTTCTTCCTCACTCACCTGCATTTTGCCTGATGTCTGCTCCTCCTTCTTCTTGTCCCCACTGGCTGCAATTGTTGCAAAGTACTGGATGACACGCTTTGTGTTCACAGTCTTGCCAGCACCGGATTCTCCGCTGTCAAAGCAAGGAGAGGAGCAGAGAGCGCGTGGTCAGGCAGGAGGTGCCCTGGCCCTGGGCAGCCCCACAGGGACCCGAGCAGGGGGTGTACGTACGTGATCAGGATCGACTGGTTCTCCCGATCTGGGGAAGAGGCAGAAACACAGATTATTATTGCACTGGCAAAAAGGCAGCTAATTCCTTTTGTAAACCTCTCTACGTTCACCCCTATCTCCTTTTGCACATTTCACTGTTTCCAGCTGCAGCTGGGGAGCTGACACATCAGCCTTGCTGTGGTTGGCAGATGTAGCAAATATGCCGCTTTTTCTGGGTGTTCTCTTCATGTCAAGCTGTTCATTTTCTTTTGGAAATGACTTCAACTAAGGAGCAGTTGTGTGGAGTTGCTGATGAAATGATCTCTTGATCAGCTGAAGTGAGCAGGAGCGTGTGCTTCTCATAAGCTTTATTACACAAGGGACAACCGCTCCTGATCAGTCCGTAAGCCCCCTGGATGGTTTTTAAGTACATTGCCAATCGATTGTTGCCTAAAGAAATCACAGAAACTTCATATATGTGTAGTAACTTTTGCCAGAACAGTCTCTCATTCTCTAGGCTATTGAAATTTCAGAGCTCAATTCGATGTTTCTGTGTGCAATATCTTGGGCTGAGTTTGCTTTCCACAATTTTGTCTGGTTGCTTTTTTAATCCTTTCTCCCATCACCACTTCACCAATACAATCTTTGCACTGTGAAATCTGAAAAAATCTGAATGATACCTGAAGTGACTATAGCATTCAGGAACCAACTCTTACAGAATTGTTTGGATTTGAAGTCAGAAAGTTCCTTCACATCTCTTGAAGAATTCAGCATGGGTCAATACATGATAACTTACATAAATACAGCCATGATAAGACACACTAGTCAAAAATGAATTTATTATTGTTCTGTTCTTATTTTTCTCGTTTTCAATTAATCTTCTTAGCTCTCTGAATACTACAGCATTAAATACAGTAATTGTGGACAGAAGAGGGAAGACATAGTATAATAACTTTAAATATATGTCTTTGTGTGACATCCTTTTCTGACTAATCTGCTTTTTTCCAAAATTGTGGAGATTTAGGCAATGCTAGAAAAGTCAGTACCCTTTTTTGGCATTGCTTCCACTTATATTAATGAATGGAAAAGAAAAAATTGTTTCAGAGATGGAGGAATTATCAATTTTACAAGCTAGTTTCACTGCAATGTCTAAACGAGACTGCTTCCTGAGCTTTTGTAAAGCCACCATAGGAAGCATTGGCTCCTATGTTGAGTGTCCTCTCCCTTTATACACAATGTTATTTACAAACTCCACACTAATAACTTTCAGTCATTCAAAGAACAATTAAGTCAAATCAAAGAAAAATTCTTTTACCTAAAAGGAAAATGCAGAGCTTTAAAGGTATATCCAAATTTCTTTGAAGACAAAAATTGATAATGTATTCAGTTCTAGATCACATCCTAACAAATTTCTTGGACATTAAAGTCTAACATTGATTGTTATAAACATGATCTAAATTATGGTGTTCAGTAAAGAAACTATTTCCAGTGATGAGAGAACACCCACCCTTGCATCATCATTAAACTGAACTACTTTGCAGTGAAAAGACTTTTTTTCTNCTGGATGTCAGCTCAGCACCAGAGTGGGAATGAAATGCTGTTTATGAATCTTGCATTTACTCACCTCTCCCCCTTCAGTCTTGACAGTGACCTTCCCTGCATCCTTACTCTCGATTTTCCCTTTCACATAGGATTCTTTAGGATGCACCACAAAGACACATGTCTTGGCATCAAAAGGCTTGTTCTGGGCCTCGATTCTCTCCTTTTCTGATTTTCGGAGGTAAGGAGCCGCCTCCCCAAAGGCAGCCATGTCCGCGTCCGGAGTCGACATCGCTGCACTTTGACAGGAGGCACCGTCAGCAGGGTCCTCTTTAGGAAAGAAGATATGTTTTTTCAGGGAGTGAATGACTTTATGTGGGAGACAGAGGATCTCTTGCACTTTGATCTCTCCAAATATTAAAGTAGGTATGAAGAATTCAAAAATTGGTTTTAAATTATCCTGTCTTGGGTGAAAAGGCTTGTATACTTCTCTAAAATTAATCTTTAAACATCTACCTAAGCAACAAAGTCCAGAACAACAGTTTTGTGTGCACTATGTTGTGAAGCTTAGCAGCATTATTTCCACTTTGGAAATCTGAATGTTTCCATAGCAGATATTTCATATTAAATAAGTCTCTAATTTTTTTTAAAATGCTACTGAAAATGTCTGAAATACTTCCTTATCTGATAACAAAGGGTGGATTTCTAAAATTTACTTGCTATGGACAATTTATCTTGCATTATCAGAGATATATATGTCCCCATTGCCTGTCCTCCTTTCCAGAAATTTTAAGTTCTTGGATTGCATCCTGTTTCTCAAAAGTTGTTAAATTTTGCTGTTCATTCTGGTGGCAGATGTAGAAGTCAGTCATTGCTGCATGAAAACATAACAACTCATTTTGTGTTGCAGAGACACAGAGAGTTAATATATAAGTTGAAGGGAAACATGCTGCCTTCAAACCTACAATAAAATTACTGATGATAGAGACAGTCCATGATAGAAATGGATATCCAACTCTTATAGGAAGGCAATTGGAATAAAAAGGTATGTTTCGCCCAGAAGTACACAGGAGCCATACACTTACCTTGAAATTTTCTGTCAAGACTGGGCACGGCACTCCAAAGAGTCTTTTATAGATTCTGGTGTGCAGATGCTTTGGATGTTTCCTTTTCCTTCTGTCAAAATATATTTTGGCAAACCATCTTTGGCAAAATATTGTCTGGCAAACTTAACTAATGGCATAATTGTCATTTGATTTGACCTGATATATTTAGAAATGTTTTGCATCTTACCATTCCTGTGGATACATTTCCTATAAATAGTCTGACAGGGCCATTAATATTGGGGTCTGGACTAGTCAAGGCACTTAAAGAACTTGGATGTAAGATTTATTGCTTCTTCTACTGTCTCTACAGGTAACTTAATCTTTGATCCAGGTGAGATTCTTTGGCATTTCTGTACTATTAGTATTCCAGGTGTAAAAGGGAAATAATGCAATGTGTGTTGTACACATGGTCCTATGAATTTGGGTTTTGCCTGTGCAACATTAAAAAAGGCAGTTCTACAAAAGAAAAATCATGGTTAAATCTGCTTCAGTAATTCACTATATATTATATTGAAATGGGGGAAACCAGACACATGTTGTGGGCCAGGATTTTGTCTGCGATATCAGATACAGAGGAATCCAAGAGATAGTTTGCCTGGAGTGTGAAAGGTGACTCCTTAGCTATAAGAGCAATCAAATATCTATGTGAATGAATTGGCACTTGGTATTTTGCAGAAATTAAAAAATTCAACATGTGCATACTAGAGGAATATGTACTATTGCAGTTGTCAGTCATAAGTGATATACAGGAAAAATCTTCGTAGTTTCAAACAAACAAATTGTTCATAATGTCTCACGCACAAATGATAAAATTATATAGCTTTTTTGCAAATAATTTTGGGTTATGAGGAAGTTGATGCTTCTTTTACAGAGCTGATATAGGAGAAATGTGTAACATTTGATGACTAGCACTTTTAGTAATAGGGAAATTATTAATATGAAAATTATTTTTGTTTCTCAAGCTTTATTAATGATACTTTAAGGGTTAAGACAAAGAGGCAAAAGTAACCTTGACTAGGAAATACCTTCAAGATATATACTCAATAAATATATGGTGATAATTCCCATGTCCTCTCACAGAAATATGCAGTGCTAACATGCCTTAAAGGGCCTAAAAATCTGTTGTCAATATTCACATGTCCATTTTCAACATACACCAAGCAATGCCCTCAGCCAAGTCTGTCCTTCGCTACCTACAATTCCAAAAATACCAAACCCTTCCATGCAAAGACAACTCTACCCACAATCACACACTCAGCACACAGACTGAGATCCTCTGCGCTCTGATACATCCAGCACTCCCATACCATCACAAAGATCTTGCACCCTTCAACATTCACACAGTTCCAGTTCTCAACACTGTACTGCCTGTACTGGAGCAGGAGAGCTGCAGGCAGGTCCTGTACAATGCTGGCACTCTGAGAAAGGGTGAATTTGCCAGTACTTCTGGAGAGTGACTGGTCAAGTTCTAAGAAAAAGGGCACTGTCATTTGAGCTGCTTTAAACAGTGTCAGTTCTAAACATGCTCTTCTCCTGGTCATTGGCATTTTAACTACTTAAAGAGCTCAGTGGGTAAAGTTCAGTGAAGAGCTCAGGGGCAGGGTCAGAAAAAGTGGTGCCTGTGATCCAAGGAGATGCAGCACCAAGCACTGGCCTGGGCATGAACAGCTTGTTCCAAGGAAGAGCACACACTTTTTTGAAGTTCAGAAGCAGAGCTCACCCCAGGGCATCCTGTGCAGGGCCGGGGGAGGCTGATGGAAACACCTTTGCCCTGCCCAAGAGGAGCCCAGAAACAACCTCTGGAAAACAGTGAGTGCAGGGGCACACCAGAAGTCCTGTCTCTCTGGGCAGTGTCTGACTCCCACGGACATACACAAATTAGGGGACAGAATCACAGAATGGTTTGGGTTCAAGGGACCTTAAAAGGTCCTAAATCACTTGGTGCAAGACTGCTGCTGTGGGCAGAGATATCTCTGACTAGGTGAGGTTGCTCAAAGCCCCAATTCAACCTGAGCTTGCACACTTCCAATGACAGCGCATTCTCATATTCTGGGGCCAATATGTTCCAGTGTCTCATTGGCCAAGATAAGGCCAAATGTCACTCTTATACCCAACCAGAATCTACCTTTTTCAGTTCAAAACCTTTACCCCATGTCCTATTGCTGTAGGCCTTGGTACAAAGTCTTTCCCCATGTTAGAGGCTGCCTTTATATATTGAAGGGCTGCAATATGTCGCCTCAGAGCCTTATCCTCTCCAGGCTGAGCAGGCCCAACTCACTAAGCCTTTTTTCATAGGAGAGGCATTCCAGGCCTCAGGTCTTTCTTGTGGCTCTGCTCTGCACCTGCTCAACCTGGTCCCTGTCTTTCTTTTGCTGGGAGTCCCAGGGCTGAATGCAGCACTACAGGTTGGATGTCAACTCTTTAAGACTGTCAAGGTCCCTCTGGATGACATCCTTTCCCACTACTTTATCAACTCAACCACTCAGCTTGATGCTGTCTGCAAACTTGCTGAGGATTCACTAAGTCCTAAAACATATAGAAGCATAAAACAGAACCACAGGATGGTTTTGCAGGTGGGAAGAAGCCCAGGACATCTGTAGAGCAGAAATCAGAAAATTGCAGATAACTGGTTCCAGAAAGGAAGATACAAAGGCTGTTGGACTGCTCAGGATGCAGAAGAGCTGTAGCACACCACACACTGTCCCACCTAATCCTGCATGTACTTGGAAGGTGTGGAGGAGGTTGTCCTTTGGCAGAATGTTTCTCTGGTCAAACACTAGCAGTAGATACAACTCCACAGCACAAAGGCATGTGCTGGCTACGCTGTGAACAAGAAACTATAGTTGCATGCAGTTTTATAAGAAATTTCTGTACTCAGCATGGTAGTTGAGCATGGTAGCCTACTAAGAGCTCTGCATTGATACCTTAATCCCCAGGTACATGCAGTGGAAGTCAACATAAAACAGTTACAGTTGTGTGGATTGTGCTTGGTGTGGTGGGACAAAACATTCTTGAAAGATGCCTGTTATTAATCAAGTAATAATAGGAAAGGTTATTGGAAGCAAGTGAAGATGACAGTGAAATAGCAGTTCCTTTAGGATTTGCAGCATGTTGGTCCTGCTACCAGCCATACTGCCAGGATTAGCAGAGCATACCTGTAGGGGTCAGTATGTCAGTGAACCACCAGTGGACCACATGACAATGAAAATCTAACTCCAGACTAACATGTAGTAAGGTGGACTTTATAGAGACCATTGGATGTTGGATTGGCAACTACAACAGAATTGGGATGTAGTGTGTCACCAAAGCATCAACAATTTCTTCCTCCTTCCCTCCTTCCCTCCCTCTTTCCCTCCCTCCTTCCCTCCTTCCCTCCTTCCCTCCCTCCCTCCTTCTTTTTCTTTCCTCCTGATTTCCTACCCACAGGTTAAATGGGATGGTGTCTCTCATGGGTGCTATTGTATGGCACTTCTTAACTGAAAAAAGTAAAGGTATCACAAACCATTTTCCAGTAGCAGGTAGAGCTGGCATTTGCTCACTACTGAACTCAAGCATTTCCAGCATGAACAGAGATAGAGGATGTTCGAAAACATCCACTGCAAGAAGTGCAGCTTTCCAATGGTGTTGTCAGTTATGGTGCATGTATATGCATATTTGTGAAATAAAGAATCACAGAATCTGCTGAGTTGGAAGGGACCCACAAACTCTGCACAGGACCACCCCCAAAAGTCATACCATATGACCCAGAGCATTATCCAAATGCACTTTGGTGCTGTGCCCACTGCCCTGGGGAGCCTGGTCAGTGCCCAACCACCCTCTGGGGGAAGAACCTTTTGCTGAGATCCAACCTACGCGTGCCCTGACACAACTCCAGCCATTCCCTGGGTGCTGTCCCTGGTCCCCCCAGAGCAGAGATCAGTGCCTGCCCCTCCTCTGCCCCTCCCCATGAAGTTGTCCCTGCAATGAGGTCTTCCCTCAGTCTCCTCTTCTCCAGCTGAACACACCAAGTGCCCTCAGCTGCTTCTCACATGCTTCCCCTGCAGGGCCTGAACCATCTTCTCTGCCCTCCTTTGGATGCTCTCTAAAGGTTTAAAAACATATATATATATGTATATATATATATGTATCATAGAATCAAGGAATCATAGGGTCATAGAATCATCAAGGTTGGAAGAGACCTGCAAGATCACCCAGTCTAGCCATCCACGCCCAGCACTACCACTGTAACTCAAACCACTAAACCACACCACCAGCACCAGATTCAGATGCCTCTTGAACACTTCCAGGGGTGGTGCCTCCACCACCTTTCTGAGCTGCCTATTCCGGTGTCTGGCCATCCTAACAATTAATTAATTTTTTCCAGTATCTAATCTGAATCTCCCCTGAATCATCTTAAGGCCATTTCCTGTCTGGAACCTGCTGTCTGCAGTTTTCTGTGTTCTCCTTTACAGATCTCTTAACCTCTTCCCAACCACAAATGGTCTCTTGGAACATTGTTCCTTCTAAATCTGAATGGAGGTTGGCTCATTACCTCTTCTTGACTCTACCCACAGTTAGTTAGGTTCACATTACCTGTCTATGTATATACATTCCTATTTGTCAGGCATGGCAAGATGTGTCACCTGACCCCATGGGCGATGTGACAGGAATGCCCATCCTCTACCTGAGCAATGTTTCTTCAGACAGCAGTCCTTTGTGTAAATTAAGAACTCCTAGGAATGCTGGCCCAAGCTGAATAGAAAACACCCAAATCTCTTGGAGGAAAACCCTTCCCTGCTCTTCTGCTAAGACGTGGCTGAGTTCTGGAGCCTGTTTGTTTTGCTGATGGGCAATAGTCATGTGGAATTAAATATAAAGGGTGTTTTCCCCACTTCTAGCATACCACGTAGGTATTTGTGGGTTATTTGGTTAAGATATATCCTATCACAGTATAGTCATGAAGACACCTAAATGGCCTTTTGCTATCTCCTCATGTTGCTTCTCCACTCATGGGCCAATTTCTGCAGGTCTTCTCTGACCTCACAGCAGGGAAAAGGGAAGAGAATTACTTTTTCCTGTAGGGAATCTGATTCACAGCTTTTTCTATTGGTCATGTCTTCTCTTTCCAGTGATGACATTCTTACATGGCTTCCTGCAGCCTGAAAAAGACTGAACACCTCAGCTGAAAAGGACCAGATTGTCTAACTGGAAAGGTAAGCAAACTGGATGGAGGACAGATCTTCAGTTTGTAGGTGGGCCGTACTTGAGTGGGTGCCCAAGTCACCCAGTTACTCAGACACCTCTTGTGTTCTCAGCTAACAACTCTGGAAGAAATTGCTGCTGCTGGGCGGTGGGTCCTGGCTGAGAGGGTGACATTCTGAATGCCCTTTCCATCAACCATGAAAGCAACTGGACAGCTCCTGCTATAGGGTGGGTGAGGAGGGGAACAGACCTCTTGAGTAAGAACAAGGAAGCAAATGGGTCAGAAATTAAACAGTGATGGTGACAAAGTTACCAGATAACTCAGCAGCCATAGTGTTGAGGTGCTGTAACAGTGCTTGCATTCCCAGTCCTGAGGAGATTCCCTGCTCGCCCCACTAAAGGCTGCTGGGGACACACCTTTGCCTCCATGAGGCTTGTAGTTCAAGGTCTGAATTTAAACCAAAGGACAAGGACATTATTTGAGCTCTAAACAAGGTCAAAGAAGGTGTTACTCTCCCCCAATAAACTGTGGCAGTGGGCCTGTGAAGAAAATGAAGAAACCAGCCATAATGCCTTAAAAATGGAGGCTTTTACTGCATTGTAAAATGAATTCTTTGCCTTTTTTCCCTGAGTCACCTTTCTTCTTCCAAAAGCTCCTTGAGAAAACTTATCTCCTTAGCTTAGTATGCAGGAATATGTCCTTGGCAGGACTATGTAAAACCCCCCATTGGTCCTTTGTTAACCCTTTCCCCATGGGTTGTTATCCCTTGATTTCTATTTGTTGTAACCAAAATTCCCTAAAGCCCTTTAAATACCACTGACCATGTGTGCTTTCCCCTCCTGCAGTCTCTGTGTGTCTCTTTCCCGGGGCATCTCGGGGACCACACGGCCGGGGGAGAATGGGAAGGGGGAACGTTCCACCATGCAGTCGCAATAAACAACACTGAAAAAGTGGCAACAATAGATGAGGAGAAGGATGAGGTACTCAACAACTATTTTGCTTCAGTCTTCACTGGCAACCTCTCTCCCCACCCTTCTAGGGGGAATGGGCAGCAGAATGGGAACTGGGGGATCACTCTCCCTCCCCACCATAAGAGAAGATCAGGTTCATGACCACATTAGTAACCTGAACACACATAAACCTGGGGGACCTGACAAGATGCATCCCAGAGTCCTGGCTGATGTAGTTGCCAAGCCACTCTCCATTATATTTGAAAAGCCATAGCAGTCAGGTGAAGTCCCACATGCCTGGAAATGGGGAAATACTGCCCCATCTTTAAAAAGGGTTGTGGTCAATGGCTCAGAGTATTGATGGACAACAGTGACCAGTGGTGTCCCTCAGGGGTCTATACTGGGACTACTCTTATTGAATATCTCATTAATGACACAGACAAAGGGATCAAGGACATCCTCAGCATGTTTGCAGATGACACTAAGGTGAGGGTGCAGGTGACACACCTGAAGGACAGGGCCATCCAGAAGGACCTGGACAGGTTCAAGAAGTGTCCCATGGAAATCTCATGAGGTTTAATAAGACCAAGCGCTCGTGCTGCATCTGGGTTTGGGCAACCCTCCATATCAATCCAGGCTGGGGGATGAATAGGTCAAGGGCAGCCCAGGGGAGAAGGACCTGGGGATGTGAGTGGGTGTGAGGCTGAACATGACCTGGCCCAGAAACCCTCCATACCCTGGGCTGATCCCACAGCGTGGGCATCAGGGGAGGGGGGGGATTCTGCCCCTGTGTTCTGCTCAGGTGAGACCCCACCCGCAGAGTTGCCTCCAGCTCTGGGTGCCCAGCACAGGAAGAAGAGGAAAACTGCTGGAGTGAGGCCAGAGGAGGCACCAAGATGATCAAATGGATGGAACAGCTCTGCTTTGAGGGAAGACTGAGAGAATTGGGATTGTTCACCATGAAAGGGACAGCTTAGGTGTTACTTAATTGCAGCCTCTTGGTACCTGAAGGGAGATGACAAGACAGAGAGGACTTTTTATAAGGACATATGGTGACAGAACAAGGGGGAATGGCTTCAAACAGAGTAAGTTTAGATTAGACACTGGGAGGAAGCTCTTTGCTGTGAGAGTTGTGAGGAACTAAAATAGGTTGCCCAGAGAAGTTGTGGTTGCCCCATCCCTGAAGTGTTTAAGGCCTCCCTGAATGCATCTCTGTGCAATCTGGTCTATTGGAAGGTGTTCCTGCCCATGGGCAGTAGTGTTGGAACTAGATGATCTTTAAGGTCCCTTCTAACCCAAACCTAAAATGATTCTGATTTGGGAAAACGTAAAATCTTATCTTCTCCAGCTCAAGCTGCAACAGTCACTTTACTTGGTCACTGCTTTGCCAGGCAGCACATGTGTGTATTGCCTTCCTTCCAGATCAGTCTCTTCAGCTCCCTGAGATGTGCCTCTGTTAGTCAGTATCTTGCAGGTGACAGCAGCCTGATCCAAAAAATAGCATGTCAGAACAAAACAGCTCCTCATCTCCATGTATGACAACAAATCTTAAGTCAACAAAGAGTAAACTTCATTGTCACATTCAATGGTGCACTCAGGTGCTGTTTGTTTGCTATGTTCAGTGGGCATTCTCTATCCCAGATTCATCAGCAGAGCACTAGTACATGGGACAGATCAGAGTTTTCTGACAGAGGTGTTTGTTATGAGTAACACACCTTGGGATTTATAGTGTAAATTTAAGGAAGTACATTGTTGTAGAGGAGAAGACATTCCTCAGAATCTGTCACATAAGTGCACTGAAGGTGCCTAGGAGTATTTTCAGACCATTCAGTGTGAGATTAACTGTTTTTCTATTTTGTCATTTCCTTTTCTCCCATTTTATTTTTCATCCTCATAGTGCCCTCTGAAATTTCTTGGTTGCCCTTTCCTCCACTGGTTCCTTGGCCCTGTGCTATTTTCAGTAAGTGCAATCATAGTATTGTGTGATCATAGTCATCATTAGGCTGTGCAAACAGGCAGTGAGTGACATGGCAGCTCAACAGCAGAAGGCCTGGTGTGCTTGTTTCCTGCCTTACTCCAGTCCGTGAGGCTCAGCATTCCCAAGCAGACTTTGCTGGGCAGCTCTTCTCCATACTTGTACTTCTCAGTACTTTGGCTGCTGATTGATGCCTGTCAGTATTCTGAGTGTGCAGAACACTCACTGCCCCTTAGAAATTTCTTTAGATCTTTAAAGGCAGAGACTGAATTTGTTCTGTAATAACTAGAAACAGTATGTAATAATAACTAGAAACACTGGGTTTTCCAAATGAGCTGCATTTCAAAGAAAACAGAACTGATGAGTTTGCAAATTCCCAGACTGTACAGAGGTGAGTGGCAGAATGTCGCTGTAGTCCTGCTCTGCTCTGCCTTTGTGTGCACAGTGAAGACCTAGATGGGCTTTGATGGAGATCACAGTTCCATTTTCACATCCACTTCAGGGTGGCAAATACTTTGATTACTGGTCTGTTTTGAGCCAGCATAAAGGTAGACCATAGGAATGACTCCAGTCCGTTCTCGTCAGGGCTGCTGTCATTTCATTCTCTGTCCAGCCTGTATTTGTGCTCAGGATTGCCCCATCACCCACATGCACTTGGCCTTGTTGAACTTCATGAGGTTCACAGGGGCCACCTCTCAGGCCTGTCAAGGTCCCTGTCTCAAGAACCCTTCCCTCCAGCATGTCACCCACCCCATACAGCTCTTGACTCACACATTAGCTAAGCTTAAATGTACTCCTTTGGTCTCCAGTTCCAAACTTTTCGTGTATACTAGCCTGTGTTTCTTCCAGCTTTCCTGGGGAAGCCCAGTAGTGCTGCAATACTACTGTGGCAATACAAATATTTTTTGCATAAAAACAATGGGATTCAACAACTATGTGCATATGCCTGTGCCTCACTGGGCTACCTCGTTTGGCAGCTGGTTTATGACTGTCAGCCTCCTTTTGGACCTGGAATTGTGAGGAATTGCGTGCCTAATTTCCTGGAAACACTGCTACTCAAACAAGCTGTCCCAAGGAGCCTCCTGCAAGGAAATTGATAAGGCTGAGGGGAGTGGACCATAGCCCGCAATTTTAGATTTGTGAAGGCTCTAGGGCTAGTCTCTTGGGTATGATGTTTGTCAAAAGGAGGCCAGTGGCGATGCTCCAGGATGTGACGCTTATGTCCCTGAGCCTGGCCATGCCAAGGGAGGCCCCCTGTGCACACACCCCAGTACCACAAGAGTCATTCCCTCCCACCCCAGCCTTGCAACAGCTGTGCAAAATTCAGCACCTCCAACCTCTGCAACACAGTATAACTCTGTAAAAACAGCCCCCTCACACACACGGGGCAGGCACCAGGAGGGTTTTTGAGGGTAGATAAACCCATTGGACTTTATGTTTTTTGGGCTTCTTTCCCCCACCACTCCCTGACAGACTAAGACACCAGAGACAGCAACAAGCAAGTTCGACAGAGATCTCTGAGTGGCAAACATAAACTCTTGCTTTTTCCCTTCCTCTCTCTCTTGTATGTTACACATTTTAACCTTTATTGTCTCTCTTTTCCCTTACAGATTTTCTTCGGTATGTTTATGCCTTTATATTGCTGTGTAACTATAAATAATAACAACCAATACAGCCACATACCTGTTTTCCTTTGCAACTAAATTGTTCTTAAGTAAAACTTACATATATATATATATATATGTAAACACTGATCATCTAGCATTGCTTTACTTAAATTCACCCTAAGGGAATTATTAGCAGTAAAACAAAAGTTACTTCTGCCTTGGAGGGAGGGGTGTCATAACAGGAGTAGAGGCTGCAATCCATTCTCCCAAATGGTAACAGGATTTTTACCCTCAAGTGCTCTCTTGGATGTCCTTAGTGCCTGGAATAGACATTTCACTGGGAAACATTGTGTTCCCTCCTGTTTCCTGCTTTTACTTGCTTTATCAATAGCTTGAATAACACAGGCTCCAGCACAAATAATTCTTCTCTTTCATTCTGTGTCTTTTCAGGATTCTGAGTAAGAAGCTTCCTTTTTATCCCATGGCTTCATCACTTCTATAAGAGCCTTTGTTGGGATACCTTGCTAAAAGGTTTTGGAAATCCCGGTTGATTATATCAGCTGGATGTCTTTATCCACATCCTCATCCATCCTCTCAAATGTTTCTGGGTTCTTTCACATATAAGGCTATTTGAATTTAACAGAATACTCCCTTTGGAAGGACACAAACTACCTGCCCACAGTTCCTTATACCAATTCTTTCCCTGAGGAGTTACACATGCTTGGTCCAGAGCTCACTGGGAATTCAGAAGCTGTGGCTGTGGCAGTGAACTCCACCCTGTGAGCTCTGCCCGAGTGAGTGAGACTGAACATGATGGCCTTCTACCCCTGCTCTCAAGTCCTCACTGTCAGTTTATGTGGACATCTGCTCAGGCCCAGAGTCAAGCTGCCATTTATCTGCCAGCTTCTTTGTTACATCTTCTGCAAGCTGTTTGTGTTCACTGTCTGCTCTGACCCCTCTTGCCATAGGCAATTGTGGGAAGCACATTGTTGAGGCCTAGAGTTTCTACAATACCAGTAAGGAAAGCACCACATTGAACTGCTGGGCTTTCTCTTCAGGAAAGAAAGATTCCCCCAGTCAGGACAGTGTTTCAGAGCAGTGTGACAGAAGCTCATCTCTTGCAGACACTGATCTGACTTAAAGGAATTGTCAAAGAACTGTCACCAACCTTTTCCAGTTTTAGACCAAGGGAATGTGATAATCTTCATGGTCTTCTAATTTAATTCAAGAACCAAAAAGAGTGGAGACTAAAGACCACCTCCTGTCAGCTTGACAGAAACAAATAAACTCCTTTGATTATTTGCCTTCCACAAGTCTGTGTCGGATACAGACCAGCAAGAGGAGCAGCTCACACCTGACAGTTGCACAGCTAGAAGGTGCTGAGGTGCTGTATGGGTGAATATAAGATGTTGTCTGGGATAAAAAAGTAGGAAGACTGAACTCACAGGAGTCACAGTCACGAGGCTGATTTATCTTCATGTGATGTTAAATATCTGTTCACACCTCAGTCCCTAAGAAATAAAGTAGGGATAAGTAGTCAGGAACTAGGTTACAAAAAAAGCTGTATCGTGACAAGGGTGCAAAGAGGTGTCATAAGGCCAAACTATGCCCAAAGAATAATAGTAATGCAGATCCAACCACTAAAACCAGAAACAAATGAAAACACTGCTCATGATGTGCACAGAAAGGAATCTATAGGTTTTACCATCTACACATTGAAAGGGTTCCAAAGATTAATGTTTGAAGGAAGTGATCAAGAGGTTCACATTTTGTGCAGCCCTC
>WBMV01001603.1:23372-38465 GCA_013396655.1 Campylorhamphus procurvoides | reverse complement strand
GGGACAGGGAACAGTCAGGTGGGATATTGGGGAAATTCCTCCTGGAAAGGGCATTCCAGCCCTGGCACAGCTGCCCAGGGCAGAGGGAGAGACCCCATCCCTGTGGATGTGGCACTTGGGGACATGGTCAGGGGTGGGGGGGCTCAGTGGGCTCAGAGACTTTTCCCAAACTCAATGATTCCATGATTCTATGCTGACTGCAGGATCCAAAGCAGAGAGGAATGCAGGGTCCATTCCATTTCCCAAGTAAAAGGGAAGTATTTTATTATGGAATATAAGGGAGAATTTTTGTTCCTACTGCCTGAGAGAGGGGAAAATCCACCCCCAGCCACGCCCACCCTCCAGCCCACCCCGATCCGTCCTTTGTGTGTCCCACAAACCCCCCTTGGCAGCAGCACGGGAGGAGCAGCCAAGGCAGGAAGCTGGCAGAGCCCCTTCCGCAGCTCCCGGGATCCCACAGGGCGCTGGGAACATTCCCAACAAAGCACAGCCCGAGGGAGGGGGCGCTGCCCGGGCCCTCGGCCAGGGAGGTGGGAACGGGACGGAACAATCACTGGGGAGCAGGAAGGGATCACTGCCCAGGGCNGGAGACAGTGAGGGTGCCATTCCAGAGCCTCAGGGCTGGGAATGGGGCTGGAGACAGGGACGCTGCAATGCCAGAGCCTCAGGGCTGGGAATGGGGCTGGAGACAGGGACACTGCCATTCCAGAGCCTCAGGGCTGGGAATGGGGCTGGAGACAGGGACACTGCCATTCCAGAGCCTCAGGGCTGGGAATGGGGCTGGAGACAGGGACACTGCAATTCCAGAGCCTCAGGGCTGGGAATGGGGCTGGAGACAGGGACACTGCAATTCCAGAGCCTCAGGGCTGGGAATGGGGCTGGAGACAGGGACACTGCAATTCCAGAGCCTCAGGGCTGCATGCCACGTGCCCATCCCTCCGGGAAGGGTTGGTAACTCCCCGGGAAGGATTCCCACCAGAAAGAGTTCCCTGCTCTCCAGGAGGGATTTCACATTCCATCTGGAAAGGATTTCTCATCTCTTCAGGAGGGATTTCCCATCTCTCCAGGGAGGATTCCCCATCCCCTTCAGGAATCATTTCCCATCCTCTCCAATAGGAATTTCCCACTTCTCCAGGAAGGATTTCCCATCCCTTTGGGAAGGATTTCCCACTCAGGCCATACCTCTCTTGGGGACCTTCATGGCAGCAGATTCCGGGGTTTCTGGGGACGTCGTGTCAGCTCCATCCTCAAACACCTGGATCTGGAAAAAGCACAACCAATAATTTGGAATTATTACCAAAAATTCCCAAAAAGAGAGTCCAGGGAACGGGTCCCTCAGGCAGTGGGTTCAGCAGGGCAGATCCCAAGTTTTGGGCATGGATCTTTAATTTCATCATTCCAGCTTCGCCATCAACCCTCCTCCTTCCACAGGCTCCCTGAAAACGGCCACAGGCTCTTTATTCCCATCAGGAGTAAGGAATATTCACACAGGCAATGAGGAAAGGCCAAGGTCTGGATTTGACAGCCCTGAACATCCGTACCAGGCTCAGGGATTTCTCCTTGTGAACTATTTTTGGACACATTTTTGCTGGATAAACATGGAAAACCAGGCTAGAAGGGATTAGATCCCTGTGGGAGAACCACCCTTGTGCCTCAGATCAGCACCTCCTGAACTGTTCCTGCAGGAATTTGCCCAATCCATGACCACCTCCCACCTGGGAATTCAGCTTAAAAATTAAAATCCCCAGGCAGGGATTCCATTTGGAGAAGATTCCCAACACGAGGAATGATTAAAATTGAATTAAAAGCCACAAGGAGACTGGGAAAAATGACACCACAGGAATTGTGACACCTGCAGGAAGCCAGGGTGGGAATTCTGAGTGCTCTGGGGGTTCCCCAGTCCCTCTCCATCTCTTCTGGAGCCCCTTCAGGACCTGCAAGGGGCTCTCAGGTGTCCCTGGAGCCTTCTCCTCTCCAGGCTGGACACTTCCAGCTCTCTCAGCCTGGCTCCACAGCAAAACAACTCCAGAATCCCAGACTTATTTGGGTTGGGAAGGACCTCAAAGCACACCCAGTGCCACCACTGCCATGGCAGGGACACCTTCCACCTGCCCAGGGTGCTCCAAGCCCATCCAGCCCTGCCTTGTGATGAAATCCATGGGATGAACTGGGCAGCAGCATCCCAGGGGATGTGGATCACATCCAGACCATTCCTGAGCCTGTGCTCAGCAGCCCAGTCCTTGCTCTGGGACAGAGTTTGGGGGATTTGGGTCTGTTTATCCATTCTGCTTCTTGTCTGTGCTCCAGCTGGTCCCTCTGCATCCCCCCAGCTCTGTGAAATGGGATAAGGATGAGCATTCCTCACTGCCCTCCTGGTCCAGAGGCCAAGGTGACCCTTTCCTGGGGACACCACACGGGGGAATGGCTTCCCACCACCAGAGGGCAGGGCTGGCTGGGACACTGGGAAGGAATTGTTGGCTGGGAGGGTGGGCAGGCCCTGGCACAGGTTGGGCAGAGAAGCTGTGGCTGCCCCTGGATCCCTGGGAGTGTCCCAGGCCAGGTTGGACGGGGCTTGGAGCACCCTGGGACAGTGGAAGGTGTCCCTGCCATGGCAGGGGGTGGCACTGGGTGGGATTTCAGGTCCTGCACACCCAACATTTTCCCTGCAGACCCCTGGAAACCTTTCCCAGCTGGCAGGTGATGCCAAGTGATGGACAAGAGAGTCAGGCCCACGTGTCACCCAGAGCCAAGGTCCTGGCAGTGCCTGGAGGGGCAGCAGGAGGGTCAGGAATGAAGGAGGAACTGGAGATGCCATAGGGTGGGACACAAAGCAGCCCCTTTTTTTAGGGAAGGGGACAGGAGTTGGCATGGACACAGGGCTGGGGACACACGGAGCTGGAGGCTCCAGTGCCACCTCTCTGCCCTTAGAAGGTGACACAGGAACTAACCTGGAAGCTCTGGAGAGCTCCTGATTCCTGCAGCACACCAGAGTCAGCAGCTACACCCACCCAGTATGTCTGATCTACTTCCAGGTCAACACAAGTTAATTAAAATTCCTTGGCTTTGCTTGCAGGCAAACACTGAGATTGATCCCAAACTCCACCTGCTCCAGGGGGTAACCCCAATCAGGCTGGGAACTTCATTGGGAGGCAGAATGAAACCATTTGGAATTCACCAGCCATTTCACCCAGTTCCTCTGGAAACACCCCCCAATATCCCCATGGGGTGATCCAGACCCCAAGGAATGAGGCAGAGGGGCTGCACATCAGACTGGGCCCAGTCCCAGGAGGGGTTCCACCAGTTTGGAGTGTGCTGTTCCCTCCCACTGGGAGATGGAGAGTCCCAGACACCCCCCGTTTCTGGGAGCAATGGAAACCAGTTTCTCTCTGCCCACCTGGGTGGGAAGGGCCATTTCTCTCTATTTAACAAGTGCCTGAGGATCCCAGGAAGTGGATCCCATGGAAGGACACCAAGGATCCAGAGAAACAGAGCCCACTGAGGGACACCGAGTGTCCTGGAAGGGGAGGCCACCAAAGGACACTGAGGATCCTGGGAAGAGGAGCCCACCAAGGATCCTGGGAAGCAGAGCCCATGAGGGATACCAAGGACCCTGGGAAGAGGAGCCCAGTGAAGGCCACTGAGGGTCCCAGGAAGCAGATTCCCCCCACAGGTCCCAGGAAGCAGATCCCACTGCAGATCCCATGAAGCAATTCCCCCTCCACGGGTCCCAGGAAGCNGGAGCCCACCAAGGATCCTGGGAAGCAGAGCCCATGAGGGATACCAAGGACCCTGGGAAGAGGAGCCCAGGGAAGGACACTGAGGGTCCCAGGACGCAGATTCCCCCCACAGGTCCCAGGAAGCAGATCCCCCCACGGGTCCCAGGAAGCAGATCCCCCCCACCTGTGACTGGCGCACGAAGATGCCGTGGTTCTCCTCGCAGGTGAAGTACTTCCTGCCCTGCACCGTCCCGTCGTTCTTGCCCTTGGCCTCGTCCAGGATGACCCCGACCCACTTGCCGGTGGCGAACAGGGTGGCCCCCACGTAGGCCACGGTGCCGCGGTGCCCCTTCCCGATGACCTCCACTCGGGAGCCCACCTTGAGGGGCCTGCTCCCGCCCTCTGCACTCATCCTGGCGGTGCTGGAGGCCTGTGGAGCGGGGAGAACAGGGTGGGAACAGGGACAGACACACAGACACAAGGGTTGGACATGGGACGTCTCACCCCCCTCCAGCAGCACAGCCCAAGGGGTCTGTCCCAAACCTCCACCCCTTTCCATTCTGGGAGCCAGCCAAGGGCAGCACAGTCAGCTGGCCGTATCCCACTCCTGTTCCATTTTTTCCCATTGTATCAGCACTGCCCAAAGCTTTTCAGCCTGGGAATTCCGTGCCCGGGAGCAGACAGCCCATTTCTGGCACAGGTCACTGTCCCTTCCCTCTGGGCTGTCAGCATTTTGGGGGATCTGGTGGCCCAGCCCCCACAGTGTCCCTGGAACCGCCCTGGCCTGGAGTGGGGGTATCCCACCAGGGAATGTGGTCATCCAGCTTTCCAGGTGTGAGTGTCTGGAACCAGTCTGAGAATTACAGAATCCCAGAATGGTTTGGGTGGGAAGGGACCTCAAAGCCCATCCAGTGCCACCCCAGCCATGGGCAGGGACACCTCCCACCAGCCCAGGGGGCTCCAACCTGGCCTTGGACACTCCCAGGGATCCAGGGGCAGCCACAGCTTCTCTGCCCAACCTGAGCCAGGGCCTGCCCACCCTGCCAGCCACCAATTCCTTCCCAATATCCCATCTTTCCCTGCCCTCTGGCAGGGGGAAGCCATTCCCCCTTGTTCTGTCACTCCATCCCATGTCCAAAGCCCCTCTCCAGCTCTCTTGGAGCCCCCTCCTCAATCCCTGACATCCCAGTGCCCCTATCCCAGAGGGAATGTGGCTGTTCCCTGCCTCGCTCAGCTCTATCTCCTGCTCACCCCAACCTCCCAGTGGTCCCCAGACAGGACCAGTTTGGCATCTCCCACACCCTGTTTGTCACTGGTTCTGGTCATTGTGCAGAAATGTCGAGTTTTGGCCACTCTGGGCCCGGATTCAGTGGAAGAATCCATCCTTTATCCCAAGCAAACAGAGGCTCTTTCACCCAGCCCAGCAGGGAATGGCCAGGAACGGCCCCACAGAGCTGATGGACGTGGGGACAAATCCCAGCCACAGCTGGACACCACAGGGGTTTGGGGGACTCAGGGAATCCTGAGCCTCTGGAAGAGCCAAGGGGATTGTAGAAGCTCCTGGAACCCCAACAAACCATCTTTTCTTGCACATCTCAATCAACCCCTCTTCTTTTCTCACTGCCCAGGGTGGCAATGCTGAGTGAACCCACCAAGTCTGGGGAGCTTTGGGACTCAAACCAGGGATGCCAGTTTTCCACAGGCCTGAATTCCATGTTCCATCCAAATACAGATGGGAGAAACCAAACACAACTGGCAGAAACCAAAGGCCCAAAACAATCTCGTGTTAAAACCCAGAATCCATCACTCAAGCCATCATCCATCATCCAACAAACACAGCCAAGACCTCAAAGGCAAAGTTTATGCTCCAGACCCAAATGTCTCCCAAAGTTCTGGCTCCTCCCACCTGTCAGGGCTGCAGCAACATCCTACAAACCACTGCACCTGGAAAATCGCGTCCCAGGTGTTATGGGAAGTGAGAGCAGAGCTCCAAGAAAACAAGAAGCCCAAGGAAAACCCAAAGGAAAAGTCCAAATTCCCAGTTAAGCGGGTAAGTTCCTGTCCAGCAGTGTTAGAAGTTTCCATCCCTCCTGGTGTCTGTTCCCAGGGGAATGTGCAGACAGGTAAGATCTGTCCCAGTGTGAGACTCCCTGTCTGTGGGAAGCCATTCCCTGTGTCCTGTCCCTCCATCCTTGTCCCCAGTCCCTCTCCAGCTCTCCTGGAGCCCCTTCAGGCACCAAAAGGGGCTCTCAGGTGTCCCTGGAACCTTCTCTTCTCCAGGTGACCCCCCAGCACTCCCAGCCTGGCTCTGATGGACATTTCTGAACCAGCACTAATTGAACAGAAACATTCCTGAGCCCTTCCCACTTGGGAAAGCAGGACTCTCCCATCCCATCCCTTAAGACAAGGCAACAGGTCTGCACTTTTTTCCCCAGCTAATCAGAAATGAGTCTGTGGAGATGTGCATCTCCACAGGGAGGATGGCTCCAGTCCCAGGGACAAACCCCAGACTGGAATTCCCACGGAGACTCAAACCAACACAAATATCATGGATCTGAAAGGAGAAGGAGCTGTCCAGGCTGGAAGCAGGTGGGGTGGGCACTGCCACCCACCTTCCCAGCCAGGTGACTGTGGCTGGGGACACGATGGTCAGTCCAGGAGAGGTGGGAGAGGTTCCAGTGCCCACTTGTGGTCACTCCTGGCCCTGGTGACAATCCCTGTCCAGCTGTGGAGGGAGGAGAGGGGAGGGACAGACCCCCAAACATGGAGACAGCCATCCTTGGGGACACCAGGGCACAACAGCCCGAGAGCAGCTGGGGACACAGCCCAGAACCTCCTGGGGCCTCCAGGTACGCACCAGTTCCTCATGGATCCCCTGCCACTCCGACCTCCCCAGTGGGACCCCCCGGGGCTCTGGAGACCCCAGTCCTGAGCAGGGGGTGGGCATGGATGGCCAGGGAAAGGATGGAGCAGCAGAGGTGTGGGGACACATGGGGAGAGAGAAGGGCTGGACACACACCAGGGCCATGCACAGTGACAGCCCTGTCACTATTCCTGGCACATGGAAGGGAAATGAGCTCCTAAATCCCAGTAAATTCAGGGACACCTGCTCACAGGGACACCTGCTCACAAGGACACCTGCTCCAGGTGAGGAAGGAGCCCATGGCTGCATTGCCACCACCCGCTCCATTAACAGGACACTGCTCCCCACAACTTCCCACCTGGCACTGCTCAGAAATCTGCATTTTCCCATTTCCCTTTTTTTTGAAGCACAACACACATCCACACACTGTGTGAAGATCCTGGTTCTGAGCCCCTGCAAACAGGATGAATTCCAAGCGATTTGGGTCATTCCTGTGTTTCCTGAGCAGTGGTTTCAGTTCAGCTCCATCACAGCAGATCCCCCTGCAATATTCAGTGTATTCCTGCAGGAACCAGGCTCAGCTGGCAGGCGAGACAAACTGAGCCCCAAACTGTCACTCAAAGCTCAGATCAAAAGTTTCAAGAGAATCCTGAGCCCAGCAGCCACCTCTGACAAGATCCAAATTCCAGGAGTGGCCCAGCACGGCTGGAACAGGGAAAGACTTGGAAACAATTCTGGGTTTAAGCCTGGTCAGCACCGAGCTGATGGCACATGGCACTGCCACACCATTCCCAAGGGAAGAAGGGACCACCCTGGGGTGGAGAGTGGGCCCAGCATCCCATGGTGGCACCAGGACGAGGTTCCCACCACTATGGTGGCACTGGATTCCAGGCTGAGGAGCTCAAAGCCAAATGAGGAGGGTGTGGGTGTCTCTGGACACTGTGACATCGGGGGGACAGTGTCCCCTACACCCACCCGGGGGGACAGCCAGGGCAGCTGGTGGCTCCAGCCCAGGGAAGGGCTGGCACAGCCCCAGTGCCTGCAGTGCCTATTCCAAAATCCCTGTGAGCTAAACACGGATAACCTGCTCACAGTGCCCTGCCTGCTGCCTGCCACACTGCCCTGGGACCCCTCAGCACCCCCCGGACCCCCTGGGACCCCCAGAACCCCCCAGTCCTGCCGCTGATCCATCAGGTTGAGCCCTGTCTCCACTGGCCCTTGGAGTGAGTGCCCAGCTCCTTCCCTGTGCCCCCAGCACTGGGAGCCCCCCAGTGCCCCCAGCACACCCACAGCCACTGCGGTGTCACGACAGAGCTGTCAGGACTTGGGCTGGAATTCCACCCCCTCCATCCCACTCCCCCACGGGACACGGGGAGGTTTGGAGGGCAGGGAGAGCTCAAGCCCCCCACAGACCACCCTCACAGGGTGGGCAAAGAACCTCCCAGCCCAGAGCCCTTCCCAAGTGGCAGCTGCTCATCCCTCACCCCACTGGCCCCAGGCCTGGCCCATCCCACAGCGGGCAGAGCCGTGTCAGGGCACGGTGCCCACGGGGGTCCCACGGAGGGGTGGGAAGGGTCTGCCCTCCCCAGCCCAGCCTGGAGCGCCTCTGCCAAGTTGGCAGGGACAGGCCCAGACGCAGTGCCGGTGCCCAGCAGGGTCTGGGACACAATGTCACCGCGGTGGCCACGGGGACACGGTGGCAGGGACAGGAACTGCCGGGACAGGCCCTGCTGGGGGGGCCGGGGGGCTGCTGGCACCGCAGAGCCCGGGGGCAGCTGCAGTACAGAAAAACCTGGAAGCGCCTGCCAGGCCCTGGGAGCTCCGGCAGCATTCCCAGCAGCCTGGAAAACCGGCCCGGAGGGAGGGAAAACCCACCGAAGGGAGGAAACCCCCCCAAATCTTTGTGCTGAGCAGCCCCGGGGAGGCTGTGCCCGAGTTACCGGGTAATTCCCTACACAGGCAGGGAACTCCGGCCCTGGTGCAGCCCGGAGCATCCATCCCCCACCAGCAGTATTGTCAGTGAGGGAGGTGCCACATTCCAGGGATGCGGGAGCACAATCGAGATTTCGGTACAAAAACAGGGATTTTCGCCGCGGCAGCGTCGCGATGGGTCGCGATAGGAAGGGGCAGGGACGGGGAGCCCCCCCTTACCCGGCCGGACGCGTGTCTCCTGCCCTGGGCCATGCTGCTCCCGAGATTCCCGACGCCCAGCCCAGGCTCCCAGCGCAGCCCAGCTCATCCAGCGGCGCTTCCCAGCGTCCCGGCCGATCCCAGCATCCCCGCGCGCCCCCCGCCCGGGGCTCTGCCGGGGGAAAAGCCCCTTTCCTGGGCGAGGATGCTCCGAGGGAGGGACACAGAGGATTCCAGCGCTGCCGGTGGAGGAGCCACTCTGCGCCAGTGCCGCTCCGGAGCTGTCACGGCGCCCAGAGCTCGCAGGGTCCTAACGCTGCCCGCTGGAGGAGGCACCGCTCCCGGATCCCACGGCATTCCCGGCGGTGGGAAGAGGGCAGGGACACCCCCAGTCCCCCCGAGGCATCGTGCACATACACAGACAGGGCTTGTGTCCCCCCAGACACGTCCTGCCCTTCCCTCCACGGTGAAAGGTGAGGGAAAGCAGCCCCCAGTCTGTCCCAGTCTGTCCCAGTCGCCTGTGCTGGGACAGGGGAGCGGGACCTGCGGGCGGGCAGAGCCCAGGGGTTCGTTAGGGCCCTTGTTAATAACCACTAATGGCCCTGCTCCTGGCTGGGCTGACGGACCCCAACCTAACTCCCTCGACCCTCTGCCGGGCACTGTCCCCGGCGTTAATTGGGTTAATGAGGGGCTTTGGGAACCACCAGGACCTTCCAGGATTGCCCAGCAGCCCCATCCCTGACCCTGCACCCCGTGTGTGTCCCCAGGACCCCGAGACACAGAGCCACCCCCAAACCACAGAGCCAGGAAACATCCTGAGCTGGGGGGACCCACAAGGGAACGAGCTTTAACAACACACAACAGGGATAAACAACACAAAACCCCTCTGGAAAACGGGAATTTCTCACTGGAACCACCAAGAACTCAGTCACAGCCACCCAGAGACCCGCTGGTCACTGGAGCTCTGGTTGCTTCCCTTCTCCGAGCTGGTTTAAAGGAAATCCCACACACACAAAATCCACCCAAAAGTCTCCAAAAAGCTACAAGGAGCGTCTTCCCCATATCTGGAAGTGTCCAAGGCCAGGCTGGACGGGGCTTGGAGCAACCTGGGACAGTGGAAGGTGTTCCTGTCTGTGGTAGGGTTGGAATCATTGGGATTTAAGGTCTCTTCCCAATCAAAGCATTCCATAATCCCATGGTAAGTATCAAACCAAATTTTTCCCTTTTAGAAAATCTGGGCACAGAATTTCAGCAGGAATTCAGGCAGGGAGGAAGGGTGGGCACTCCTGCAGCTCCAGGAATGGGGGTCGAGGATAACAACCCCTCAGAGGAAGGGAACTCACCACTGCTCTTCCTACAGAGCCCTGGGAACAGCAGGACAGACCCCAAACCAAGAAAACACCAGGGAATACCAGTCAGGCTTTGCTCCAGGTGGAGCAGAAGAGCAGTTCTTTGTTTAAAAATAAACACCAAACACTACACAGTTCCTTCTCCCTCCTCCCCAGTCAGTTCTCCATGTTAAACCTGAAGCATCAAGGAATTTTTCCCACACAAACAAAATTTCATGGGGTCATGGGATGGGCTGGGTTGGAAGTGACCTCAAAGCCCACTTAGTGCCACCCCCTGCCATGGGCAGGGACACCTCCCACTGTCCCAGCTGCTCCAGGCCCTGTTCCACCTGGCCTTGGGCACTTCCAGGGATCCAAGGGCAGCCACAGCTTCTGTTAAATCCCCCCAGGATTTAATGGGGACTCCCCCCCTTGCCCTGGACAGCCCTTTCCAGAAGCAATTCCCCCACTGTCCAACCTGGACCCCTCCAGGGACGGCGACTCCATCACTGTGAAAACCCAAACCCATTTTCCATTCCAACCCAGGCCCTGGTGACCCCAAAGGACAGCAATTCCCTGGCAGTGTGGAGCCTCCCAGCCTGGACAGACACTGCCAAAAATGGGGAAAGGCCCCAGTTTCAGGTCAATTGGAGCTAAATAGGAATTAAGACCTTGGAGACCCCTCAGGCTCCTTGTAGGGGGTCCCCACAGCCTTGGACCACAAAGCCTGACACATCCCAACGTTCCCTGAGCACTGGGAATCCCCAAATCCAGACTAAACTGGGTATAAACACAAAAAACCCAAGAGCCCTTGGAAACAAGTCATGGAAATGACACTAAATCCCTGTTTTTGATGGATGTCCCATCAGCACCACCAAGGAGATCCCATTTCTTACCATACCAAAGCCACAGGCACTGCTCCCCATCTCCTGGTTTATTTCCTGCCTGGAACCCTTGAGGGAAGGAATCCTGGAATGTCCCAAGCTGAGAGGGACCCACAAGGATCCTGAGCCCTGGACAAGCAGCCAAGGGCTGCTTAGGACAAGAGTTTTACTAGTGCTGGAATCCCAGGGATAGGGGAAGTTCTGGGAATTATTAAAGCCCTGTGAGATGCTCCAGAGCACTCCAGGCACTCCCCAACCCCCCGAGGGGCTTTGGCTGCTCCAGCCTTGGTACAACCTGCAGATTTGTGCCCAGAAACAATTCCATTTATTCCCCAAACTCAGGCAGTGTCAGGTCAGGATGAGCTGCTGCTGCAGCCACAGAAATTCCCAGGGAAAACAAACCTTCCTGCGGCTCCCAGGAACTCCAGTGCCCCATTTTCCATGGAAACACACCCACTTTCTGACTAATCCTTTGAAATCAATGCACTGGTGTTCTCAGCAGGGTGGGCACGGTGGGGAAGGGACTGCCACAGGAAGCAGGACCCCAGCCCAGCCCCTTTCCCAGGCATTTTGGGATTTATCAGGAACACCACCTACCCTAAGTGCTGCTGTGTGATCCCACTCCCACTCAGAGAGTCTCTGGAGCTGTGGGCTTGGATGGAGACTGGGCTGGAGCAGCCTGGAGCATCCTCCACACGCTGGGGTCACACCTGGCCAGGCCTGGGGAGATCCTGCTCACCTGGGGGGAAGCAGGAGGTGTCACAGACCTCCAGGGACCCCAGTGCCACCCACCCCACCTCCAGGGACCCCAGTGCCACCCACCCCACCTCCAGGGACCCCCACTCCACTTCCCAGGGCACGGATCTCCCCACACACTGCTCCAGCCATTGCTCTGTCAGACCCACATGGATTTTCTTCCACCCAAACCCTCCCTCTAACTCGTCATCACAGATGAGAAAAGCCCAAAAATATCCCACCTGAACCTCCAGGCTTTTCCCTGGGATATGGGATAAACCCAGAGGGAACACCCCCAGCTCCAGGAGCACACAGAGTAGGAGGTTAAAATCCTTCAGAACCTCCCACTCTTTGTCCAGCAAAAGAAAAAATTCCACCTTTTTGCATTTATATATATTTTATACACACAGCCCGTGGTGAAATTCCTTCTTGAAGTGGATTTTGGGGTTGGGAGCAGCTCAGTTTGCCAGAAAACTCAGTTCAGGAGAGAAATTCTAAACCAGGATTTTGGGTTTGGTCATTATTGTGTCGTTAATTATCAGGTTTTTTAATTCCTCTCCAAGCCCTGAACATCCCTCAGGGGCCCCAGAAGTCAGCCTGGGCTCTGCTCTGCCTAAGGAGGGGAATCACAGAATCATGGAATGGTTTGGGTGGGAAGGGACCTTAAAGCCCACCTCATTCCACCCCTGCCATGGGCAGGGACACCTTACACTAGCCCAGGTTGCTCCAAGCCCCATCCAACCTGGCCTTGGACACTTCCAGGGATGGGGCAGCCACAGTTTCCCTGGGAAATTCATTCCAATGCCTCATCATCCTCACAGCCAGGAATTCCTCCCAGTATCCCATCTTTCCCTGCCCTCTGCCACTGGGAAGCCATTCCCTCTCACCCTGTCAGAGTTCAGGGGTGCAGGGGCTTCACCAGCCCCCCAAGGAGGGACATCCAGCACCCCAAAGGACCCCACTCAGCCGGGTCACTTGGGGACAGCATGAGCTGGGGTGGGACACGGTGACACCGAGGCCAGCACTGCACTCCCTGCAGGGATCACACCCTGATTGCCATGAAAGTATGGAATGGGTTAGGGTGGAAAACTGCCCAGAGACTCCTGAGCCCATTGAACCCCCCCAGCACAGCCAGGGCCACCCCTGGCCATGTCCCCAAGTGCCACATTCACAGGGCTGTTGAATCCCCCCCAGGATGGGGATTTGCCCCCTGTGCCAGGGCTGGACAGCCTTTCCAGGAGGAATTTCCCCAATATCCAACCTGCCCCTGCCCTGTCCCCCCTGAGCCCGTTCCCTCTGCTCCTGTCCCTGTTCCCTGGGAGCAGAGCCCGACCCCCCCCAGCTCCCCCTTCCTGGCAGGGACTTGCAGAGCCAGCAGGTCCCCCCTGAGCCCCCTTTTCTGCAGGCTGAGCCCCCCCAGCTCCCGGCACTAGGACCCTGCTCAGCGCTGCATCCTGCGCCCTCCCGGCAGCTCCGCAGCACCGCAGCCCCCGCGGGTCCCTCCGGCGCGATCCCCGCTCCAGGAGGAGCTCCAGGAGGGAGCCGGGATGGGGTGGATGCTCCGCGGCCACAGCAACGCCCGGACACGCCAAGGACGCGGCGGGAGGTCAGTGCATCCCAACTCATCCCCTTCCAGCATCCCCCGGGATTGCCGGCCGGTTCCAGGTGGGATCATTCCCAGGAAAGCCGATTTAACTGTGCTCCTGCTCTGCTCCATCCCTCAGGAAATGGGGACAACAGAACCGGCCCTTCCCTGCGGGACTCTGCTCTGCAGCAGCCCCTGGATCTCCTCACCCGCAAACCCCCTGGGATTCTGCTCCGAGCAATTCCCAGCCCTAAACTTCTCTCCCTCGTTCCTTATGGAATTCCTGGCCAGCCCCCTCCCTCAGAGAGCAGGTAAAGGAGGGCAGGGGGGATGGAGGTGGGGGGTGAATTCCCAGGGCTGCGAGTCATTCCATAACCCATAAAACCTAATCCATCAACACCCCAATCCCCCCAGAGACCCCAATCCCTGGAATACCCCAGTCCCTGGAATACCCGGCAGCAGAGCAGAGGGTCTGATCCAGCTGGAGCACCAGCACCCAGCTCCTACACCCCCTGCCATCCTCACCACCCAGGTCCTTCCCTACTGTTTTCCATTCTGCAGACATTTTTCCAGCAGGGCACACTGGAAATATTCCATAAAGGAATGGGTGAGAAACCACCCCAAAACAATTTTCTTTGGCGCATTCTGGGTGGAATTTGGGGCTCTGGAGCCTCAGCACATCACAACCCTCTGGACAGCCCCAACAGCTTCTGAGACTGAAATCCATGGAAATTCCTTGTTTTCCCCCTCAAACCAAAGGAATTTAATCCCCGTGTTTATCCCTGCAGCCCTGAGGGAGGCGACAGCCACCGCCCAGATCCTTTGGGAGCAGAGGGAGGAACGGCTGAAGGACTTCCTCCAAGGTCACCTGGGCAGGTGATCACACACCGGGACCCTCCGGCAGCCCTTCTGCCTCCCGATGGACACGAGCACACCCAGAACTTGGGATAGCAGACAAGGAAACCCAAAAATGCTGCCTGGAACCGGGGTCTGCCAGGACCCCCCAGCCCGGGAGGGCCATCCCAATCCCACCATTCCAGGATCCTGGAATGCCCAGAGCTACCCGAGCCACGGCACCAGCAGAGCCCCCTCACAGGTACGGCCCACCCGCATCCCTCCCTTAATTAACCAGCGCTTATTAATTTAATTAAGGTAATTAATTAGCAGTTCATCGCGCTCATTATTTATTCACATACTGTGCTAACAGGGGCGGGCCATGCTCTGACACAATTCCCAGTAGACAGAATTCCCTGCTGGAAGGGGCTCTGCCTTCCCTGGATCCAGGACTGGGAATATCTGGCCATGCCAGCCCTAACGAGCTCCCCCAATCAGTAATTAACTAATAGTGGATTGATCCAATTAATTCATTATTCACATAATGTGTTAAGAAGGGCGGACCATGCTCTGACACCAGAATTCCCTGCTGGAAGGTGCTGGGCCTTCCCTGGATCCAGGACTGGGAATCCCGGCCATGCCAGCCATAACGAGCTCCCCCAAATTAGCCCGGGCACTAATTACTGAGTCATTCCCATCCTGCCTCCGCAGCAAACCTCCCTGCTCCCATATTGCAGTATCGAGGGACTGTGGGGTTTCCCTTCATCCCAAAACCCTCCAGACCTCCCTCAGCCCCACCCAGAGCCCCTCACACCCCACCCAGAGCGGAGGGGCCTGGCATTTCTGGGAAAATTGGGGTGGGAACCTCGGGAATGGGGGGCCCTACGAGGACCCCACAGAGGGTAACAGACCCTGCAGTGCCCCGAAAAGAGCCCCCCGAGGTGGGCGGGTGTCCCCCACCACTGACACCCCAACAGACACCTTGCAAGGGTGAGGGTCCCCCAGCCCCGACCTTCGG
>WBMV01001601.1:57816-105285 GCA_013396655.1 Campylorhamphus procurvoides | reverse complement strand
CACGCAAGCTTCTCCCCCATGAAAAGGGCATGTCCGTAGAGAAGAGAGTGTCTACATACATCACATAGAAACACACATTACTTCAAGTACAAAAACCACTGCGTCAATCACAGCTCTTGGATGTTTAGCACTTCAGAAAACCAACCAATTTATTTTGCTGCTTAACTAAGACTATTAAAACCTAAAGTTGTCATTTTATTAATTTTCTATTCTTCAGCTTGATCAGAGTGATTCAGCACATGAGCCTTTTGCACAACAATGTGTAAGTAAATTCAGAAACATTTTTTTCACCCGTTATGTAACTCCTTCCTTCTGAGAGGCAGATTCTTGCATCAGTCTATGTTCTTTGTAGCGTAATGGATGAAGTACTCCCATGCAGAATTACAATGGCTGGAAGTAATGGAACAAATTTCTCTTAAGAGAGACAATCTACCCAAAAGTTAAACCCTGGGAAATAGGCTAACTCTAGCTTCCCTGATACCTCATGAAATCAAATTGTAGTTGAATTATAAAAAATTAATATTTCTACTTTGGAAAATCAAAACTTCTCAAAGGTCCTTGTTTCACCTCACATACAAAGATCATAATTTGTTGCAGCTTTATCAATAATACAATTTCTTTGTGGAAATTTTCATTGTGGAGAAAATGCATTTTCCATTGAAACAAAAGTTGATAATATATCAGAGAGTTTATTTTTCAACCAGAAAACAGATATCTGCATATTAATTTTCTAACTGTGTGTCTGTTATATATCCTATGTTCAAACAAAGAGATCTTGAAGTTGTTCACAAACACATTAACCCTTGACCCCTATATTTTTTCTGATGGCACATGCCATCTCCCAATAGAATTGGAAGACAAAATCAGATACCTTTGTGAGGTGATTTTGATTTTACAGAATATAAATTCATAGGATCATTGAGGTTGAAAAAGACCCTCAAGATCACTGAGTCCAACCTTTGGCTGAATACCACCATATCAACTAAACCATAGAGCTAAGTGCAATGTTGAGTAATTTCTGGAATACTTTCAGGGATGGTGACTCCACCACCTCCCTGGGCAGTCTGTTCCAATATCTGACAATCCTTTCCATGAAGAAATTATTCCTGCAAAAGACCAACCCCTGCCTGGTTATAACCTCCTTTCAGGTAGTTGTAAGATCTCCTCTGANTTGGCCCATTGATTTAGCCTGTCCAGATCCCTCTGTAAAGACTTCCTATCCTTCAGATGATCAACAGTCCTGCAAATAGGACTGGGCCCAACACTGAGCACTGGGGAACCCCACCAGTGACCAGCTGCCAGCTGGGTGCAGAACCTTCGCCACCACTCTCTGGGCCTGGCCCATCCAGTTTTTTACCCAGCAAAGAGTACACCTGTCCAAACTGGGGGCTGCCAGCCTTTCCAGAAGAATGAACTGGGAGACGGTATCAAAGGCTTCGCTGAAGGTTAGGCAAACAATATCCATGGCCTTTTCCACTAAGTGGGTCACCTGGTCATAGATGGAGATCAGGTTGGTCAGGCAGGACTTGCCTTTCCTAAACCTCTACTGGCTGGGCCTGATCTCCTGGTTGTCCTGTACGTACCATGTGTACACTCAAGATAATCTGTTCCATAACCTTCCCAAGCATTGAGTCTCTGACAGGTCTGTAGTTCCCCAGATCCTCCTTTTTAGGTGACTTTAGTTGGTTTTGAGTTGACTATTTCTTTCCATTGACTCCAAAGACACCTAATAGTAAGACATCCAAAGCTAACTGGAAGAAGCCCACAACTATATTCCACTAATTTATCCCTATTTGCTCAGTTGTTTGAGGAAAAGAATAAATGCTTCCATGTCTGTTAGCTTCTCTTAAGACACTCCTGGCTTAAGATCATCCTGGCTCAGAGGATTCATATAGCGAGGATTTCAAAATTTCTAGTACAGAAAATTTGTGATTTCAGTTTTTCCATAGTATTGAGAATTAGAAAGACCTTTAGATATAATAAAATTCCCATAGATATGTTTAGATAATTTTCTAAAAGCTGATTGACCAAATATTTAGATGGTGTGACAGAATGGCTTTTAATGCTGAATACTTTATAAGTGCTTCTACAATTTTAAACAGTTTTATTAAAATAAGTCTTTAGCCAAATTCCTCTATTTATAGAAATATATGTAGGTGAAATAGTTTCTTTTCTGACAGTTATTTTTCTGGGGGGCTGCAGGGCTGAAACAAAATCTCTGACAGGAGCATTGCTTTTTTGTTGAGGTAATCCTAACAGATTAATTTATTTGTCCATGAAGGTTGTTCTTTTTAAAGCACTTTGAAAGCATAAGCAGACCAAAGAATACCTGAAAGAACCTGGAATTTGATTTACATTTTTCGAACAAAGCAATAAATGAAAATGTGACTATTGTCTTTATCTTCAGTGTTATTGTATGTGGCATCCTTCTATAATCTTCTCTTGTAATGATACTTAATAGCTGCCTTTGAGATATTAATGGAAATTGTCACAGGCAAGGAAGATATTACTGCATCTAATGAAGCAAAGGAGTGCTGAAAGGAAAAAACGAACAATAAGTGAAATCTGGACAAATAAAAGAATTTAGCTTATTTCTGAAATTTAACCCTTTACATGGGTAATTGTCATAAAATCATACTAAGTGAATGCAGTTACTATTCAGCATATTAGCACACTTCATGAAAACCTACAGAGTAGTCAAAGTACATAGATTTTGGATGTCAGATTTTAAGTGCATGTGATTTATCTGCCCTTAGTGCATAATGACAACACTACCAGAAAGTATACCCAATTTTTCATACACTATACTAAGTGAATTCCTGCTGACTGAACATTATGTGTGCTTCAAGTAATTAATAACTAGGAAGATAAATAAAACATTTTACAAGCAAAAATATAATTTGGGTAGAAAATACAACTCTCCAAATGTCAATATATAAATACGGGCATTGCATTTCAACAACTCATTTAAAGTCTACAAACATTACTATTGCATGGACAACATACAAAAACAAAGCTGCAAAAACAAAGCTGCAAAATATAAATTAATCTCTTAATAAATATACTAGCAATTTGTAGCAAATTTTCAACTATGTTAATATTTGATGAAGGAACGTTCAGTAAAAGATGAACAGAAAATACCACCCAAACAGAAGCTATGTGACTTGACAACAGTTTGCTCAGTACTTGTTTGTCTGACACAGAGATAGAGAAATTTTAAAAACAGTAACTGGTTGTTTTATTTAGAGTGTATTTCATTTATACTACATTTTAAAGTAAACCTAAATAAATTTGGTTAAAAAAGAAATAAATGAAAATTACATTAAGTCTGTATGAAGCTTTCAGTTTGTTACAATTGACTTGAATAATTTAATTAATGGAAGAGTACATTGAATATATTGAATATCCTATGTTTCACCACAGTTTTGGAGAGAGTAAGGTCATGGAATTGATAAAAATTATTGACATGACCCCTGAAAAAATTTGTTGAAATCATTAATGTGAAAAGAATGATAATTTCTACAATAAAATATATTTTTTTCCTATATTCAGTGTTGCAAATAAATGGTTCAGAATTGCATGCAATGTCAGTAAAGAATTAAAACCCAGAAACCAAGGATTTGTTTAGTTTTTTTATTTATTTATTTAACTGTGAAATAGTTATGGAACAATGAGATCTGCTACAACAGGAACTTGAAATTACACTGATTAGAAAAACTAGGTGGAACTTCATTAAAGCCTGTTCTTTTATTTTATATGCAAAAAGAAAGACATGCTTATGAAGCCAAGCATCTGATATATGTAATGTGTATGTAATGTTGTTTTATAAATATAAAAATATTTTAAAAGATAATGTTTGCATATTTTAATTGAATTGTAATTTTCACACCACTGGAATTTTAAAATAACTGAAGTCAAAAATCATTACTTGACCACCTTAAAAAGAAAATTATTGTGTGCCTTTCTGTAATTTACTGAATTTTATTTATGAAATTTGCTGCCATTCATATCCATGTACTGTAATATAATCTATAGTTAAATACATGCCAAACTTAGTGTGAAAGCTATAATTATGAGCCTTATCAGCTGATAATGTCAGGCAATAGAAATATAAATCTAAAGAAAAAAAATCTGATATCATGTAATAAATAGCTATATATGCCTGCTGCAGTTATAGTTATACAAGCACACATAAGCAACTTCCAGAAGAAATGAGAAAGCAATTTGTTAGGCATGATGTGAAAGAAAAAATAAAACGACAAGAAAGACTAAAACAATATAATAAGTTTCTAGATTCTCAGATTATTTTTTCAAACTGCTTTTTTTAAGATTATTGGCTAAAAAGCACCCTGTTTTAAATATATACTCATCAATGCAAGTCCTGGAATACCTAGAGGTGATCTAGGATTGAAGTAATTAAAATAACAATGCATCTCCTTTCCTGGGGTATTCACTTATTGATAAGTTGCTACAAATGACACAGAGCTTGGCATCTGCATGTAGTGCTCTCAGAAAAATTGTGCTGTATGTTGCTGTACAGAAGTCTGNGCAACTGCATTTTTAAAAAAAATTTTCCTGACTTTGAGTCAAGATACTCTCTGCAATTGTTTCCTTGATAATGTTTTTAAAGACAATACTTTTTGAAAAGCAGGTACGCCAAGCCTGTACTTAGAAGATTCCTAAACCATTCTAGTAAATATGCATTATAATTTGTACCTGAAATTTCTAGCAGGCTAAGTAAAGATGATGACTTGTGTAGCAAGCAGTCTTGAAACCAGTGTTCCATTAAAATCACCTGTACTATCACAGAAGAAAGGAAAAATATGCATCTTCCAAGGCTTTGGAGCCGGTATTTGTTGACTCTAAAGTAAGTTACAGAACAATCCCTTCATTTCCAGACTGTTAATCCTTATCCATGGGTTAAGCAAGAATACTTACTTTTTCTCTTCAGTTGTGAACATTACAAACAGAGATTAGTGGTCTTTCACTTTAGAGCTGTCAGAGTTAAAGAGACATGAAGCTATTAACATTCTGTTGCATTTGGCCAGAAGCTTCCTTTGAGCTTTCTCTGGTGTGGGTTTTTTTTTGTAGGTGTGTGTGTGATTTTTCTTGTCTGTTTTTTCTTTGGTTTTTTTTTGTGTTTTTGTGGGTTTTTTGTTTATATATATATATATATACATATTTTAAATCTAAAGACCACTAAGACCCTTGGTTTGCACTGTTTTCATGAAGATCACCCATTCCCTTCTCACATGTATCAGACACTGGACACTGCTATACAGTATCTTCAAATTATTAGTGCTCCTTTGAAGCCCCAGATATTTTATACTTAAAAAAGTGAGATTATCCCATATAAACTATTTTATGATGTCCCATGTGGAAGACTTTGAATGTACGAATCACAAGGCATCAATCATATCTATGAGATGAAAAGTCATAAAAGGAAGTGAGCATTAGTCATAGAACACACCTGTTGAATTAAGCTTCACTACCTCAAGAGCTCAACAAAAATACCCTATAAGTACACATCTCTCTAAATATGAGACAAAATTCAAACACTAGGAGGAAAGATGGGCAAGGGTCTGGAGAAAGATTAAGGAAAGATACATATATTGTGTTTATTCTTTTTTATTTTGTTATTTTTTACCCCCTCAACACTACATGGTCTTATAGATTTTATGATCCCCAAGAAATTAAGACATCTTTTATTTACAAAGTTTTTCAGGACAGCTTTCAGAATGTCTGGATAAGATTTATCCTGTTGGAAAATTTGCCAATTTTGTAGTAAGCACAAACAGGTATTTACATAGAGACAAAGCAAACGACCTCTAACATGCCTGGAATTGAAAAATTGAAAGGATTTTCCACTGTGCACACTCTGACAGGGAGCATTTTCACTGCTGTGAAGATTTGAAGTGAAACTTTGAATATCTTTTAAGTTTTGGTAACAACTTTAGGCAGCACCTCACCAAATTTTATGAGTTGGATATTAAAGACCAGTTCCTGTAGACATAAACCTGAGGGTTCTTATCCATTTGCGCATCCTTCTTCACTCTTTTACTTCTTATTCCACTCTGATATTTCCTCCTCTGAGTAAGATTTCTTCTTCTTTTCCTAAAATTTTATTTGAAGTATTTCAGTGTAGCTATGATTATTTAACAGCTCTCATAAATGCTATTAAAGCCATGTTGTTTTTACTTGCAGTAGAGCTAAAGTTTGTGCTTTTAAAAGGCATATTTTTTTCAAAGAAAAAATAACTTCATGTATTGGTTTGTACATAATGTTACTATGAGAACATAGTGACATTTGCAATAGTAGTCCTAGTGAGAAAATATTTTTTTTTCTTTTAAAAACTAAATGGTGCTTCTCAACTTCCAGAAGCAGCATTTCACAATCCTTTTCCATTGAGGAAGTTGTGGTTTTGGCTACTTGCAGGTATGAGATATTAGTGTCCTTGAGCTAACATCCTTGACCTGGATAAGAACTTTGATTTTCCAATGTCTTCTAATGCTGGATATATCAGTAACCATTTTATTACTTTTATCTTGCCCTTAAAAAAATAGACAAAGTCTGAAAATGAGACTGAAATGTGTTTGCCTTTCTAAAAGGCAAACACACAATTAGAGAGTTGTCTCTAAAATTTAAAAATCTTTAAATGCAAAGAACTTGAGTGCTACTTGCAGAAATAATAAAGGTTGTTTTCCAGGCTTAGATGCATTTTTTGAAAAAGTTGGAAAAATCAATTTAACTGAATTTAACACAGATAGAGAAATCTCTTCTAGCTAGTTGATTCATATAAACTTCTCAAGAGGTGTTATCATACTTCTTTTATAAATGAGGAGAGAAACATGGAGATGAAAGCTCAACATAAAAACAGACTAAAACTCAACCCTTAACATAATAGAGCCCACCAATAGATGGATTTGAATATTGCAAAACAATACTGTGACATATTTGTAAAATAATAACAAAAAAATAATAGTTAAAACAGCATTGGCAAAAAGGAAACCCAGCAACTCCCTTACTAAAGAATGTACAAAACTCATAATTTTAAATGAAAAAGATCATTATATACACCCAGAAACTACTTTTACAATTTTGAACTATGTCTATAGATAATTTCATTTATATGGGATAAAGTTTTAAAATTATTTATCATCATTTGAAATGTATTCTAAACTTAAAACCACTTTGAATAAAAATAAAAATCCCACCTCCCACAAACTCTCGGATTGGTTTAACTGAAGCAGAAGAGATATCCAGGTACAGCAGAATAAGATTCACATGAAATGTCAAGAGTCAGAAACAGAATGACATTCTCTCCTTCTAAAAGTGTACAGAAAGAAAGAAAAACAACAACCCTCTCTGTAAATTATCATCTCTGATTACAGGGAAAAAAAAACAAAACCCAAAGCATGTTGCAGTGTAACGAGCACTACCTGAGGGCTGCACTTGGCTTCATTTTGTACATAGTGAAATCAGTAACAAGGGTTCTTCTTGAGTGGATTCAAGATTGAGTTTATTGGCACTGTGCCCAAGAGGCATCATTGAAACTGTAAGAGCAAGGCCAGAGACTCCAGTGGGAATCCATGCATTGACTGAAACATGTCCTTAAGCAGATATCTGAGTCCCATAAAATCAGCAGATTTAAATATGTACTTTAAACTGACAACATGCTTTGTTGAATCTAGGCCTTTGGCAATTATTTGAGACTTCAAGTTTTACTTGCTTTACAACTAAGCTGCTAACACATTCTGGAAAAAAAATAGTGCCGGTGACAATTTTAACGATGTTTTCACACGAAAAAGAGAATTCCAGAAAGTATTATTAATTAATGAATCGACAAGAACATACTTAGTTTCATCGTACTACAGATTCCTTCTTGTGATTCCTGGGAGAATTACTGTATCAAGTAAATTCAAAATTGCTATTAAAATATACAAACAAAACAACCCCCAAAACACTAAACAGAAAACAATCTTAAAAGAGCTTTACAGGTATAAATTAACTCATAGTTCTAGAGATCCCTGTTCTGGAACAGATGAAGAACATCCTCACTGACTGTTGCAGAAACTTGAAAAGCTGTGGACTCAGTTTTGCAGAAAATGGAGGGGGAAAAAGGTTTCCTTAAATATATCTAGTGCAGCTATTTCAGGAATTTTGGCATTTTATAAGTGTCTAAAATTAACTGGATTTGCCAGATGTTCATGGCTTTAGAAAACCAGAATATTTATCAAGTTGAATTGCAGTGATTCAAGAACTTTTTAATACATGTTTAAAAGGATATAAACAGGCATATGTGTAGACACATGTAGATACATGTAGATGTAGTTATATGCTATGGGTTTTTTTTGTTTTGTTTTGTTTCAGGTATAATTTAAAAAGAGATAACAATCTTTACTTTGGTACAACTGGTTGAATTCTTCATTCTCAATTTATTAACTAGTAGATGTTTAGTCCTTTCACAATCACTTGTGAATTTCAGTTCCATTAATGTGTTTGATAACTGTGAAGACTGAATAATCAGGCTACTTTTCAAAATATTGCATAGTTAAAAAAATGAACTAAACTTTATTATGGAATTATCCTCACTGTTATAGGAAAAAATAATCTTACTTGTTATTTTAAGGATGAATAAATATGAATAATCAGTTGTTCTTATTTTTGAACTGATTTAACAATTATTTTTTGAAACTCCCTTCGCTTCATAAGGTACAAATTTCCTTATTTACGGAAAACTATTTCTGGTCATTCTTTTTTAAAAATGCATGCATTTTAAGACTTTTTTCTTGGGAATTTCTAGAAACAGAAGTTGATTGTTAAGGTGAAAGTGAAAACATTCTATTTTTCTTTGTTTCAGTGTTCTTCCTTTACTAAACAATGTTTTTTATTGTCCCCAAGAAAGGATGTAATGATTTTCTTAAAAAAGAGCATACAATAATCCCTTTTCCTGTGACATCCTTAAGTAATTTATAAGTGCTTATTTCAAACTGAGGAGTTTGACAGTGCCCCTAGTGAATCTTGATATACATGTCTTACAATTCATACACAAATGATACTACATGAAATATTCATTAGGAATACTCTAAATTATGTACCAAACAACGAGGGTACTGTCATTGTCACACTTTTCATCTGGTAAATATCCCAGTGGGCACAATGAATTCACTTATATCTCACAAAGAGTTTCCCAACATGTTTCAATTATTTATCTTATGGCTACAATCTTCCTAGTGCACATGCATGTTTTTGTTTTTCAGGCTCTTCTGAAATACACTCCCATCTTCAGTGCTGTAAAATGCATAAAACCTGTAAAGAAAGGCATTAGCTTGCACTTCACTGTAATTAAGTATATTTCAAAGCAGTTTGTGTGTTTAGGCTGCTTTGATACCTGGTCACAGCATAAAGAGAATAGACATCAAGATGAAACAGTTATGTGTTTTTAAAACCTCCAGATTTCTCCATTAGTTTAAAGTGAAGTACACAAGGAAGAGAATGCTGGAAAATGGGTCTACCACATTTAGAACAGGCAGGAATCATATAATGACAAGAAGCAACAGGTCTGTCATAGGATGAGACGAATGGTGTCATTTGTAACTTCTTAAAAGGCAGATGAAGAGCATATGGTACTTCCTTGACACATGATGCCAAATTACACTTATCACTTAAAATAAGTAGCTAGAAATCTCAGACATAATAGATCCATTTGGAAAGTGCACAGCACAATGCTAACTTCTTCCAAATATTTAACATCTTCTGACATGCCACATTTCATTAATCCATAATATAAACCAATGTAAACTTGGTTTTCCAAAGAAAATTTAACACAAACTTAAATTCTTCTACACAGAATTTTCAGTGTCTTAAGCTGTCTTTTAAAGTAGAGATGGCTTGTAGATGGACTGCTGAGGCACTGAAGATCCTGTATGATGGAAGAGAGGTCTAAGCTGCGTAGATGCAGTAAGCAGCTCTTTTTCTAATGTGCATTCCTCTTAATGATATGGTTATATAAAAAAACAAACCATGTAGGTTAAACAAGAGGCCAGGTTTGAAATTTCCTGTGCTGATGACAATGCTAAGGATGGAATACAGACTTATGACACTAGGACACTAGGACACTAGGAAATAAAAATTCCCTTTTCATTTTCTGGTTTGCCAGGGGAAGTGCTGGCTTAAACGCAGCAGTACAGTTAGCTTCCCCTATACAGCTGATACAGTGGTGAGGATGCTGTGTAACCATATCAGGGTTTAAAAAATTTGTTGATTTTCAGTGAAGAAGGAGGACAGATTTAAACAGGAGCGTCTGCCCATTGCAGTGCCTGGAACTGAGCAGACAGAGACAACAAAGTGGGAGGTGGAATTCACTGCTAAGCTTCCACAGAGACTGCATGCAGTTTAATTGCCTGTTTTTTTGCCCAAAGTCAAAGAGTGATTTTGAAAGAGTGTAGACTTCTAGATGTTATATAGTCATGAGTATTAGCATTGAATTTGGACACTTTTGGAGAAAACCACACTTTTCAAATATTTAAAGTGATGAAAAATATATCTTTGTTACATAGTTTATTCTTTTCTAGTTCTGACAGCAGAGCAAAGTAGATTTTCTTTGATATATGAAAAGTCCCTCCATGTAAAAAGACCTTAATTCTTATGTTTTTCAGAACATGATTCTTTCTTGTCCTTTTCTGAATAGACTACAAGGAGAAAAGAAATCTCAATGTTATATTTCGATTTCTTTATTGCAACCACTAGTGCTCAAAACTAGTACAAAAAAATTGAACAATTTCATTTATTACTGTTGTTAACGAATTAGTTTTAAAAGCCCTTGTCACAAATAGAACACTATTGAACAGTTTGTTATAGAAACATGTAACAAAAATGATATTAATAAAACACCTAAAAATCTAAAAATAAATTATGATAATATATATGTGCGACTGCTTACCTTTTCTGATTTGTAGACACTTGAGCACTGACATCTCCATAAAGAAAATCACATATACAAATTTCTTAGTCACCTCTTGTGGACTTTTTAAAGTAATATATTGATAGAGAAAAAAATTGAAAGCAGTGAGTTTAGCAATACTGGCATTTTGTTTTCAAAACATTGTAATACTTTGGTATAATAATAATAATAATAAAGTTTAATAATACTTTAGCAAGACACAGTTCTTAGTTTCTAAGATATACTTAGAATAATAAAACGTTTTTTTAACAAACTGTTTGGATTTACAAATTTTGTCTTGCAAATAGCTATTTCCACTCTCACTGTTTATCCTTATTAGGAAGATGAGATGCCTCAAGAAAGTCAGTGATATATAAAAGATCTTGCTGTCTCTTTCTGTATCTCCCTTTTTAAAAACTAATTACTCCCTCTCATAACATGCTGGCCAAAGCACCTTGGCATTGTATTTTCACTAAAAAGAATGGGAAAAAAGTCCAAAAACTGTCAATATATGCCACTAAATTTCAGGTGGGCTAGAATGCTCCCTTTTATACCTAAGAGATATTATGGATGTTGACTAGTTTGCCTAAGTTTAAGGTTAAGGCTATGCTAGACCATAGCACTTTTTCTCTTAAAAAACAATTTACTAGACTTGCAAAAATAAGAATATAATGCAGATGATGAGTTTTTTTCTTAGGTAGAACAATGGGAATAATAAAACTGTGTGTTTTTTTTTTTTTAAAGGAAACAGCAAATTATTTAGTGTTAGGTGGAACTTGTAAGTATGTACATATAAAACTATTTTTAGACTGTCTGCTATAAACTCCACTGACTTTCATCAGCAGATGACAAAGAATTCAGACTTCTGGGCTCTGTAACCATTTCAATCATGGTTTTCTTATGGAACTTAGTGGAAGTGCACAGGTTGACATGTAAGGGATTTAAATCAGAATTTAGTCCAGTAGCTGGTACTTTTTTCCCTGCAGCAGGGATGATGTTGGTCTGTAGAGCTCATTTGTAGCCCTTTGAGGAGCCCTAAACAGCAGGTATGGGGTTAGCTTGTGGCTGGCCCTACTTTAATTTGGTGACAGTGTCAGCTTAGGCAGTGCCTGCTGGTATTCATTTCTGCTCCCACCTTGCCTCTCATTTCAACAGGAAAAATGTTTGCATATTTAGACAGCAGATTGTCAGACTGGTCCAGTTTTTGATTTTAGTTTCTGTTTCTCCAGTTTCCCAGTAGCCTTCTCCACAACACCATGCAGTAGCTGCTATTCAGAAATACAGTAAGTTGTGGTTCTCAAGGTAACCGCTGGGTGATTAAAGTGGTTAAGCGCCAAATTTCTATTTTAATGAAAACTGCCACAAGCCCACAAAAATTCTTCTACATCATCTTTTTTAGCAGAGCACTTCCCAGACTATCAGGGAGCATGAACCTACAGTTGACAAGTAATTGATCTATTTTGAATATCCATTTCATAGAATAATAGAATGGTTTAGGTTGGAAGGGACCTTAAAGACCATCTAGTTCCAATCCTTCTGCCATTTGTAGGATACCATTGACTTGGTCAGGTTGCTCAGGGCCCCTTACAGGCTCGGCTTGAATACATCCAGGAATGGGGCATCTGTGACTTCTCTGGACAACACGTTGCAGTGCCTCTCCACCCTCTGAGTAAAGCATTTCTTTCTAACACGTAATCTAAACCTCCCCTCTTTCAGTTTAATATCATTGCCCTTTGTCCTATCCCTATCTGCCCATATAGAAAGTCCCCACCCCTCTTTTTTAATAAGACCATTTAAAGTATTAAAAGGCCTCAATGAGGTCTCCCTGAAGCCTTCTCTTCTTCAGACTGAACAACCCTAGCTCTCTCAGCCTGTCTTCATAGGAAAGGTGCTCCAGCCCTGTGGTCTTCTTTCTGGCCCTTCTGTGGATCTGCTCTAAAAGACGCCTTGTTTCTCTTAAGTTAAGGACCCCAGAAGTGGATGCATCGCTCCAGGTGGGATCTCAAAAAGCCAGAGTAGAGGGCAAGAATCACCTCCCTTAACCTGCTGGACACACCTCTTCTGAATGTGGTAGGCCTTTTGGGCTGCAATTGCACATGACCAGGATATGCCCAGCTTTTTATCCATAAGAACCCCCAAGTCCTTCTCAGTAGGGCTGCTCTCAATAACTTCTTCTCCCAGTCTGTACTACTCATGTCTGTGATTGCCCTGACACTTCTGCAGCACCTTGCACTTAGACTTGATGAACTTCATGAGAGTCTCATGGGCCCACNCAAGCCCACAAAAATTCTTCTACATCATCTTTTTTAGCAGAGCACTTCCCAGACTATCAGAGAGCATGAACCTACAGTTGACAAGTAATTGATCTATTTTGAATATCCATTTCATAGAATAATAGAATGGTTTAGGTTGGAAGGGACCTTAAAGACCATCTAGTTCCAATCCTTCTGCCATTTGTAGGATACCATTGACTTGGTCAGGTTGCTCAGGGCCCCTTACAGGCTCGGCTTGAATACATCCAGGAATGGGGCATCTGTGACTTCTCTGGACAACACGTTGCAGTGCCTCTCCACCCTCTGAGTAAAGCATTTCTTTCTAACACGTAATCTAAACCTCCCCTCTTTCAGTTTAATATCATTGCCCTTTGTCCTATCCCTATCTGCCCATATAGAAAGTCCCCACCCCTCTTTTTTAATAAGACCATTTAAAGTATTAAAAGGCCTCAATGAGGTCTCCCTGAAGCCTTCTCTTCTTCAGACTGAACAACCCTAGCTCTCTCAGCCTGTCTTCATAGGAAAGGTGCTNAAGTCCTTCTCAGTAGGGCTGCTCTCAATAACTTCTTCTCCCAGTCTGTACTACTCATGTCTGTGATTGCCCTGACACTTCTGCAGCACCTTGCACTTAGACTTGATGAACTTCATGAGAGTCTCATGGGCCCACTTCTCAAGTCTGTTCACATCCTTCTGAATGGCATCCCATCCTTCTGCTGTGTCAACTGCACCTCTTATCTTCGTGTCATCTGCAAACTTGCTATGGGAGCACTTGATCCTGATGTCTATGTCATTGATAAAGATATTGAAGAGTACAGGACCCAAGACAGAGTCCTGAGGGACATCACTTGTCAACTGCAGCCACCTGGACATTGAGCCATTGACTACAATCTTTAGCTGTGTCAATCCAGTCAATTCCTTTTCCATTGAATAGTCCATTCATCAAATCTGTGTCTCTCCAGTTTGGAGATAAGGATATCATATCAAACTGTATTGACGACCTTATAGAAGTCTACGTAGATGATATCTATTGACCTTCCCTTGTCTCCTGTTGTAGTCACTTCATCATTAAAAGACTGCTAGATTTTTCAGACACAGTTTGCCCTAAGTCATGCTGGCTGCCTCAGATCACCTCCTTGTGATCTTGCCTTAGTATATCTTCTAGGACGATCTGCTCCGNCTTCTCAGTAGGGCTGCTCTCAATAACTTCTTCTCCCAGTCTGTACTACTCATGTCTGTGATTGCCCTGACACTTCTNAATCACCTCCCTTAACCTGCTGGACACACCTCTTCTGAATGTGGTAGGCCTTTTGGGCTGCAATTGCACATGACCAGGATATGCCCAGCTTTTTATCCATAAGAACCCCCAAGTCCTTCTCAGTAGGGCTGCTCTCAATAACTTCTTCTCCCAGTCTGTACTACTCATGTCTGTGATTGCCCTGACACTTCTGCAGCACCTTGCACTTAGACTTGATGAACTTCATGAGAGTCTCATGGGCCCACTTCTCAAGTCTGTTCACATCCTTCTGAATGGCATCCCATCCTTCTGCTGTGTCAACTGCACCTCTTATCTTCGTGTCATCTGCAAACTTGCTATGGGAGCACTTGATCCTGATGTCTATGTCATTGATAAAGATATTGAAGAGTACAGGACCCAAGACAGAGTCCTGAGGGACATCACTTGTCAACTGCAGCCACCTGGACATTGAGCCATTGACTACAATCTTTAGCTGTGTCAATCCAGTCAATTCCTTTTCCATTGAATAGTCCATTCATCAAATCTGTGTCTCTCCAGTTTGGAGATAAGGATATCATATCAAACTGTATTGACGACCTTATAGAAGTCTACGTAGATGATATCTATTGACCTTCCCTTGTCTCCTGTTGTAGTCACTTCATCATTAAAAGACTGCTAGATTTTTCAGACACAGTTTGCCCTAAGTCATGCTGGCTGCCTCAGATCACCTCCTTGTGATCTTGCCTTAGTATATCTTCTAGGACGATCTGCTCCGTGATCTTTCCAGGCACAGAGGTGAGGTTCACCCATCTGTAGTTCCCTTGATCTTCCTTTCTCCCTTTTCTAAAAATAGGAGTCACCAAGGATTTCACCTGAGTGCCATGACTTTTCAAACCTGATGGAGAGTGTCTTGGCAACAACACCAGCCAATTCCCTCAGGGGCCTTTGGTGCATGTTTCTACCTCCACCCAGAGGTGTGAGGACTTGAGAAATGTGGAAAGCCTGACTGCCACTAAAGACTGAGGTGAAGAACTCATTGAGTACTTCAGCGCTCTCCATACCAATATCTCTTGCTTACTGGGAGGGTACAACGTCCTTGTCCTTTCTTTTCTGAATTATGTACTTATGGAATCCTTTCTTGAGCTTCATGTCCTTTGCCAAGTCTTGCTGCAGTTTTGCCTAGGCTTTCCTGACCTCATCCCTACACATTTGAACCATATTCCTGTTTCCCATCTGGGTCACTTGTCCTTTCTTCTGCTGGCTGTTTACTTCTTTCTTACTCCTCTGTTTGAGGAAAAGATCTTTGCTCAGTCATTGCTGATTTCTAGCCTGCCTTGCTGAATTTTCTACACACCTACACATTTCCACATGAGTGTATTTTTTAGTTAAAATTTATTTTTATTTTATTTTATTTTTAGAACAGTGAAGATTTAGACCTATGAAAGTACGTCCCATCAAAAGTTCAAGGGAAAAGGACATGCTGCCTTAATGCAACTTTGGGCCTAGTCTTGCACTTTGTACTTGAATGAAATTCCCAGTTGCATAAGACAAAACTCTTTTATGTCAACAAAGTTAACATTTTTTCAGATGACATTTGGCTTCTCAAAAATCAACCTATTACAGTTCTTAAACAAAACAACTGCTTCCTTCACCTGAATTCAAGAGGAACTTTGCCAGCAAAAATCCTGCAAAAGTGGCCCCATTGTGTCTAGCCACCCTTGAATGATTGCTGCTTAGCAGTTTCTCTTAACAAAACTGTGCATAATCAAAGTTAGACAATGGGAAAAACAATGAATATTAATGACTCTGGGATCCCTGAGCACTTTTGTTATGCTGCCACCAATGTACACAAGAAAGGACCATATGAGGTGATCCAAACATTAACCAGACTTTCTAACCCTTTTTCAATATTCTCAGCCTTTAGTGTGTATTTGAAAGAAATGTGCTACTTGGAGCAAAGCCATTTTTTAGTGTGCGTCTCCTGTATCTTTGCTTACTCATGGTGGTGGTGGTGACAGAAGTGCTGATGCTGGTCCCAGAAGCAGCACTAGAAATACCTCCCCTCTCCTTGCATTCAAAGCTAATCCAGAGCCCTGTGAAAGAAGGATGTGTGATTTTATAGCAGCTTGCCTGTCCAGAAACTAGCACTGAAATGCATAACGTAATGGTTGGCTTTCCTAAAAGTACACTATAAATGATAATTAAGTCATAAATATTTGAGGGCCAGGTTGTGATACTGTTCCTCACCATGACAGACAGTGCAGCGGAGGCTGAGAGTGTTCTGCTTCTCTGGGGCATGACAGTGCCTAGGCTCCCCTGCTGGCACTCCTGCTGTGAGCCCCGCCCTGAGGGATTGCAATCCCTTGCTGTGCCTCTCTGGGGTGCTCCTCTCTCTTGAGCTCCCCGAGCATCCCACGAGCCAGGGTGTTAGACTCCCTTGCCCTGGCTGCCTGCGTAACTACCTGCTCCTGGATGCTGCAGGCAACTTGAGGTTTGAACGGATGTACAGCCAAGTGTACAGTCCTGTCTCACGACTGTGTGCTGCACTGCTTTTTTCATTGGGAGACTCATAGTTATTCATGTATCTTAAACTCCCAGTTTCCAAGAGCCATCTTATTTATAGGGTGATATTTATTTCCAGGTGTTTCATGAAGTATAATACCGTACAAAGTGTAGTTGTATTTGTGTGTGTGTGCCCCTGTTTACGTACACTTATGAATCAAAGTATTAAACCCATATATGTGAGACTATTTTCAATACTTGAACTGAATCTGAAATACCTTTAAAATTAAATCATGTTTTTCAGGAAGGAAAATTACTGAGTGGGTAATTACTGGAGGCATACTACACAGTGTACTTGATGATATCTGAGTCAGGTTTATTAAGAATGCTATTTGTTAGGCAGCCTTTATAAACATGGTATGTTTTAGCTGCTGACCTACTAACAGTTAGGTGATGTATCTAGTTGCTAGTTAGAATTATTTTCTTTCAGGTGATCTGTACAAAATAGCTGTTTCTGGCATCTAACAAGATCAAAAAACATTTTGAAATCATCTTAAATTGGAAAAGAATGTATATCACCATTCCATATGGCTACTTTGAGGTGCTGCTTTTAAAGATATGGTTAAATAAATAATCGAGTAATACTACTATGCTATTTCTACTACTACTACTACTGGTAATAATAACGATAGTAATGATAATTTGTTGCCTAGCTAATTTGTTGTATGTTCTATGTCACAATCTCATTGTTTATAGAGGTACATTTTGGAATAATTTGACAAGGGTTAGGAGATAAATCCAATGAGAATTTTTCATTCCCGTCTCTCATCAAAACTACCTCTCACTGAAGTCTGAAGTATTGTCTGACAGCAATCTCTGCATGTAATGCAAAGAGAGTAAAGAACTTTTAACACTGAAGTAGCAATTGCATTTGTGAAATGTATATTTAGTTCATTAAAAATGAAGCTCCCCAATGCTGCAGTTACAAAGGTGAAGTACAATGTAAGCAGAGCTTTCTCTAAATTATTGCTGTGTGTGATAGAATGGCAACTGAACCCAGGGACTGACGACTATTGGCATTGTTGATTGCATAGCCAGGTGGTAGCAAGCAGAAAACCCACAGACATATTTGCATTTCTTTCCACTCCGGTCCAAATTGAAAGGACTGTGGAAAAGTGTGGTTGTGAGCAAATCTATCCATTTTCATGACCTTCAGTGCCACAATATTTAAGAACTCAGTGTGTTATGCCTCAATTTATTTTTCCTCAGACCACTCTTATGATACTAAGTTTTAGGAGAAACAGTTGTGCATATTGATATATTTGATATATTTGGACTGATGCAGTACATACAAGACACTTCTCAATAACTTTTTCGTCGTGGCAGAAGCCTTTACCCCAGGCCAGGCATGCAATCTCTCTGCTCAGCATAGAGAAACACAATATCCAAGAACCATGATAACCTTTGCCTTTTTCCCTTTACTCGCTCATTCACTCACACACTCACTCACTCACTCACTCACTCACTCACTCACTCACTCACTCACTCACTCACTCACTCATTCACAAACCCACATCTTAGATCACGTTCCATACCACCTTCTTGGAGTTTTCTGCAAGGCCTCTCCTTTTGACACCATGAACACATAGGCAGAGAGAAACTAGTGGCAAGTAAACAGAATAGGGACCAGGGTGGAAAAGTCAACCCATTTTTTTTAAAAAAAGGCCAGAGAAAGACAGAAGGTCATGCACTCAAAATATTATCTTAAGTAATTGAAATAAACTTTTCAGTCAAATTATTCAGATGTGCTGACATTCACTGTAATATGACAACATAATACTGAGTACAGACATCATCCAAATTTTATTGATTTATATCCTAATTTTACTTTTCTAATCTGACTGTATCAATACACTATGTATGCATCAAAGCACCATGCTTGTACCAGAAGGAAAACATACCATTTTTTTATGAAATCTCATAGCAAAGATGGTGCAAATAAATAGAATAAATAGTAAATTATTATTGTTCAGGATCTTGTTGCCCATATGCTGTAAAATTAATTGATAAAACTATTTCAGGAGTGACCTAGATGTGTAGCCAAGTACAAATCTAAAAGCTTCCCCCTAATTCAGAGAAACTGGCGTTTTACAACAGTTACTATGTGGTATTATTGGCAGCAGTTCTACAAGCAGCGCTTATTAGACTAATTACCATTAAACTATATTAGTTTCTGTTGATTTCCTGGCAAAAAGTTCAGAAGATCTTACCTTTTTCCATGTGATGTGCTTGCCAGGTTTTACAGAATTCTCAGGACTTCATAGGTAATATAACACCTTGTGTGATGTAATTTCAATACAGCAATTGTTTATTGCAGAAATGATCCTCAACCTGGCTCTGATCTAAGAATCATTTGTGCATGCCACTTTGCCCTTGCCCACCTGTTTTATGTTTCTCCTCCTCCCCTTATCTACCTTTTCCACACAACAAGACAATCCAAAGTGTGGGCCATTTAAGTGTCACCGGGTCTGCAAGGCTCGAAAAGCTCTGCCAGTTAACATAAAACAAAATCACTGTCAGTTCCATGGAATCACATTTCTCTACCACAAAGAAAGATGAGAGGAAAGGTAGCTTTAGAATGGAGGTTTGTATGAGGACACTTTGTGAATGTGAATGGAAACTCTACATTCTTTGTTATTTTAACAGGCTGTGTCTGTTCTCCTTGAAAGAAATTGTATGAGAGAAGATTGGATTAAGTAGTTTTTATTTTATTTCAATGCACTTGTGCACTTTTACAAAGATCATCTTACTTAGCCATGTAATAAACCCTTGTTTTACAATAGTACTAGTGCATATTATACCACTGCAGGTATCTGTAAAGCATGGAATCAGAGCAGGAAAACAAAACATTTGTTTCTTTGGTGAATGAAGCATATATCATTACCTTCAGTCAGTATGTCAGATATAACTTGAAACTTTGCAAAACAGCCAGACTAATGCCCAGGTGCCAGTTAATCAACTGTGAGCAGATTGTACCTTTTCAGATCACTACATCATTCTTTGAAATTTAACATTTGAATAAAACATTAACATTTATGATAAAAATATTGAAATTTTATTAGCACAAATACCATTTTCAGTCTACTCAACACATTAAAAAAAAAAATCTTCTTTTCGGTGATCTAACACCTCCTCATTAGAGACATTTGTGATTTTGCACAGATGTAATTTGAAGAAACAAGATAATTTAAAAAATATGAAAATAATCTGTATTGCTATTAAACAGTAAAAAAATAAATATTATATTTTGTAAAGAATGCTTTGGTTTTTTATTAAATTTTCTTTATTAAGGCCTTTTACTGTTTTAAAAATATGCCCCGTGTTCCTTGTATTTCTGGCTCCATCTAAGCTGGTTCTAGTGGAAAGAAGCTTTTCTGAGAAATAATTCTGGGTAAAATATGTATGTCTTAAGAAAAAGAATTAAGGGGTAGTAAGTCTCATAGATGTCCTCTTTTAGAAAGAGAAATGAGGTCCTTTTTTATTATTTTTTTTCTTCTGAGAATAAACTTTTTCCTTTAGATTCAGAAAAAATCAAATTGAGTTTCACTGAAAATGTTCTGAGCCAATCAAAAGAGTGCTATCATACAAGAAGTTCCTCATATAGTTATCACACAAGAATTGATGAATAAAAGAAGAATGAGCAATTCAAGGAAGAAATTTAAGAGTGCTATGATAAGCAGAATGATGTTATTATTAGCAGGAAAAGGAAAGGAAAGGAAAGAAAAGAAGTGAAAAGTTTGCATTTGACAGGCAACAACTTCAAGTTCATTTGTTCTTCCACTTATTGGGAAGATGAAAATGCAGACCTTGGACGGAAATTTGTTATTTGAACCATGAAAAAAGAGTTTATAGGATCAAATAAGATTAATCATGACAAATTTGCAGAGAAAGAAACATTTAGATGCAATTGGAAGAGTGATTCTCATTGATTGAGGTGTTCTGGATGGACCATATAAACTTATGAAAAAATTATTTTTGAAATTTTTGCAGCTTAATAATGGATATTTTGGGAAATTCACATACTATGGGAATAGTATGTGGAGAAGTATATATTCTGGATTGTATGGTTGAAGATGGATAAAATGCTTAACAACTGGAAAACACCAGACTTTCTATGTTTACTTCCAGGAAGATCCAACATAGGAAAAACATTCATATGGGTATCACCATTTTTCAGGGCCTCTGCTGTGTCTCTGTCTCTTCATTCCTAATCTGCAAAAAAACTATACAGAGTGCCAATGTATGCAAGACAGTCAGAGAAGCATTTATAGATTTCACAGAACTCAGTTTAGTTGCTAACAGGTAATAAATTTCAATGAGTACTATCACAGTAAGATAATTCGAGAATCATTCATGTACTACATTTGAATTTTGAAAATTTCCAGTAACTTAAAAGATTTGAAATTATTATGAAAAAAATAAAAATGTACAGCTAAAATTATTTATAATGCATATGAGAACATTTTAAGGATATGTTAGATTTATGAGCTGAAAAAAACCTGTCACAAAAATCTTGACAAATAATTTAAAAAATCATTAGTAAATGATAAGCTATTTATATATTTGATGCCATAAGAGGAGAAAATATAACTAGGTATTTCACCCTCTATTCCTATAGCTGGATTTTTCTTTCTTTAAAAAAAATACTTTTCATGGTGAAGAGATATATTGGAGTCAGCACTCATAGATAATTTATAGAAACACTTAGGAAATGATTTTTTTTTTTTTTTTACCTAGGGTATAATTTCTTCTCTTCTACTTTCATTTCCTTTACTGTACATTCTGGAAATACATATTCCAGAATCATCTTCAAACTTCTGTTGTTTCTTGTCATAACAAGAGCCCAGGATATTGGTAAATACATTTTGCCCTCCCATTCTTGCAACACTTTCACTTTCAAACTTGTCACTTTCAAAATCTTGTTTTGTTGGTTTCATTTCCTATTTTTAAGGTATAGGGAAGAGTTTTCAGTGAGTTGCATCTGTGAACAATACGATCCTGAGCACCTATTGACTTCAATTTTACTATGGAAGTTTCTAATGCCTGATGTTGTTATCTCCACTTTCATGTCTCAGAATTTTGTTAGATCCATTCTCATGCATGCACACCAAAGAGAAATGTGCCTTATCACTGCTGAAAGATAAACCAAGAAATTAAATGAATGTGTAAACAATCATTTGGTGGTAGAGGGAAAAAGGTACTTTAAGGAGAAATAAGATGAAAGTTTTATGTTCCATAAGAGTTATTTTTGAGACTTTGCATCATTAAAAATGTCCAATATCTTATTTATTTAACTGCTGCTTATGTGTTGCCATTCCTTTGCACTACCTGTGGTAAGCGGTTATGATACTGTGCAAATAAGGTTGGCAAAATCTGCATATATAAGCTGAAACATTTGTAATTCAAAAAACTTGAGATATACAAATTTCTAAGTCCAATTCTAACAACATTATTCAGATGATTTTTTCAATTTATTTCTTGGTTGCTTCCAGTTAGAACTATGTGTGTAACCAGCAGACCAATCCCACCCTCCATCTCCTAATTTCTTTTAGAAGTGTTTTGTAATTTAATTCAAATCAAAAATTTATTTTAAAGTAACTTTGCCATGAAGGACCATGACTAACTGCAGCCATTCCATTGTATTTTGGCCTGTTCAGGTGACATTCAACATCTGTGAAGTCTGGACAGACACTACTAGGAACATGAAGTTGCAAAGCCAAAAAACTTATTTTTATCATATGTCTGCTGTTTTTCGTGATATTGATGTTACAGAGTCTATTAAATGAGTAATTTCAGCAGTTCAGAGTATTCAGCTCTGCTTTGCCTGTGGTCCTCACACAGCTTGCACAGGCCTTAGTGTTTACTGGTTTTAACCTGGATTGTTTACTGACCTGGCACATATGCAGTAGGAGTTTTGCCTGAATACGTGCTTCAGGATTAGCCCTAATGTTAAGAATCTGCATAATGAACTGTCACAAAGAAATGCTGGCTTTGCCAACCTTGCACAGCTGTGCGTCACATCAGCCAAACAATAAAACAGTCACTGTTGCTTGGTATTTATGTGCTGAATGATGTCTGCCTGCCAATTAGAGTGCTTGCAAAAACATATATGAGTGATGTGGTCATAAGTGGCTGCTGCAACTGGTGTTTAGCAGAGCAGTTCCATGAAAGAGAAAAACCAAACAAACCACCATTCCTTATATATGCCTTGATAACATTTTATCCTTGAATCAGACTAGTTTAGCAGCATGTGATTCTTGTTGCACTTGCTGCAAAAACCCTCTTTTATTGCTAAAAAGAAGTGCAAACCCTGGAGTTCATGTATTGCATGTAGGGCAGTGCAGTTTGCTGAGTGACTTTAACCACTGAATATAAAAATATTTTCCCAATTGTCATTTCACAGAGGAGGAAAAAAAAGACTACTAGTTTATGTCCTGTTTCTATCTTTGGTTTGATTTCAGCTAAAACTCAGCTGTAGTCAGCTGGTTTCCATACTGTCAAGGAGGCTTTCTCTAAAAAAATGTTTCAAAAACTGACATTAGAGATGACAAAAAAAAATGCACTTTGATTCAGTTATCCCTAAGTTTTTGTTATTTTTGTTATTGCTTGAATCTCCATTGTACAGGTGTTTCACTGTGCACAGCTGGTTTTCAGGGCCTGCTAAACTAGTTGCAGAAAAAAAAAATTTGCCTGCTTTGCTTTAACAATGATAACAAGAAGAGCTTTTATTTCCTTGTGTTCTATGTATATGAAAGTAACCAGTGCATACTGCCTCCATCAGAGGAACCTGGCACAGGGGAATTGCTGCTAGCTAGCAGCCAAGTATTTTGTGTAGACTACAATTACCAGTAACAGTTTTCATTGGCAGAGAATTTGTCTCCAGTTCAAATTTTGCCACTTCCTTATATTGTATCCAATATCCCCATCCTGAGACTACCAGCTTTTCTCAGTAAAACATATATACCAACATAGGAAACTAACTCTTTTCATTTGCAGCAGCTCACCTCCACCTAATGCTACATCACTTTTACTACTACTTCAAGTAGGAAGTAGCCCTTGATTGTGAGAGTTTTCTGTTGTAGTTTTTGAAAAGAGATTTGAGTTTGCGTATCACTTGCCCAGATTGGCTCAGGTGAACACAAGACTTTCTGATCTGCACAAGAATAGGTGAGGGAAAACCAAATGGACAAATCCTTTTGGAATAAAAAAAAGTAGTCAAACCATTGATTTATTCCCGAGAATGATAAGAAATGATCTGTTATATTATTATGAGACTGCTTTCTCCCTTTGTTGTCAAACTTGAGACCTAGACCTATGTTCTGAAGTGTTGCCTCTACCCTATGAAATCATCAGAGCTGCATAGATGTTTAGCACAGCTTTTGCAATACAGACAATTTGTTTAAATTCTAAAAGTAGGTGTTTTCTTTCTCTTTAAAATGCACAATGAATACTCTTATTGCATGTCTTTTTAAGTGCCCTGTGTAGTTGAAAAGCTATTTCTGAAAAATAGGAAGCATTTGGACAAGGTACTCCTATGCACTGAGATAAACCCAACCCAAGATACTCATCCCAGCCATAATTTTTTTGGAGGGAGTTATTTGTTCCTCTGAGGCTATATGATAATTCAAATCAAGTATATATGAAGTTCTTGAGATTCAGCAATATTGTGAAGAAGAAAATTCAGAAATGTCCAGATTCAAATGAATGGTGAGTGCTAATTATTTCACCATTCATAAAATAATAAAACACGGAAGTCTATCTAGGCATGTGTGTGTGCATTTTTACCTTGGTTTCTGAAGTTTCAAAGATTTATATGTCTACCTTTTCTGAAGCCAGGACTTTGTACCAAACCAGTTTCTCATGTAGACTTCAGGATGAGAAGCAAGTTATTCAGAGTTATACAACTTTGTTGTTTTTTTTTTTTTTCTAAACAAGAGGAAATAAAAAAAAATGTGTCTTTCCTCACTCCCAAAGACGAGACATCTACAATGCATATTGGCCCTGTAACACACCTTTAAGCCATTTGCTGCCCATAGTTTTATATCCACTGCTTTTCCAGGCAAAGGGCAGAGGGACCTTTAAGCATCACATCTCTGTGGCATCAGCTATTGACATCAGTTATGTCCACAATACCAAAGGAAACCAAAGTGATTAACAACTTTTGAATAATGTGTTTAATTGTTTATTCTCACCTATGCTTGGAATTTCAATTTCTAGTTTCCATTTCCCATAAGGGTTTGCTTGCCCGTTATTTCTGACACTGAGACATTTCAGATTATGAGGAAGGATGAGTCGATTTACTCCCTCATCAGGTTTTGTCCCTTCTCAATTGGCTCATCCAATATAATTACCTTTGAAAATCACTGAGAATCATACATGTACTTTGATAACATAACTTTAGCAATGTAATATATAAGCTTGCTCTTGGTAATCTAGAATATATACTAGCATCCACAACACAAATGAGTGATCCAACAGAGACAATATATACATAGATGCATTCCTGGATTCAAGGTCAGTTGCAGAGGAGCCCATCTAATTAACCATAAGCATATAGAAAATAAACATTAGGTAGGAATTTTTCTGTAGAGTTAAATACATTTTACTTTGAGTTTGTGAGACATTATAACTTATTAATATCCTTATAGAATATATTTGTGTGAGAAATTTCACCTCTAAAGCTTCCTGGTTCTGAATGACAAAAAAGACAAAAAAGGATTTTGTTACATGTATTTTGTTAATTCAGTTTCATAAATGAACTTTACTTTAAAATACCTTTACACAGTAATTTATCGCTCAATGTTAACACACTGATTTCACAGGATTTACTCATTGATTGCAATAATGTATTTCTTCCTATCAAAAATCCACACATATTTTAAATAGACATATATCTTAAATACATATGTATCCAAACATAAAAACAATGGAATTGTCTTTTTTTTTTTTTAAATATTTAAAAATTTAAGACTAACTGTTTTGTGTCTACAGAATCCAACCAATACTAAACTCAGATGCTGAATTTACATACTCTGGACAGTAAACAAATGTCCTGAAGGATTTTCCCTATTGCAGAACATAAATGTTCAGATCAGAAATGTTAGATAGGAATGAATATTCAATGCTGATTATATTTTCTTTCACAACCTAAAAATACTGCTTGTGAGTAGTGACAGACATAAGTGAGCCAAGAAAGATGAGACAGCTTTCCTATTTCATATTTCTTTGACATTGTTAGGAAGTAGCAGAGTTGATTGAAATTTGGAAATCCCAGCTGAAGAGAAACATGACTTGAACTTTTTCTTTTACATGTTAGCAAGAAAAATTTGAAATCTTCCACAATAGGGAAAGTTTCTTAAAATGATATTTGACAATATCAACAGATTTTGATATAGATAAAATGTCAGACATTAAAAAACAAGTGGAAAGAATTCATTACAATTTTGTCACAACAATTAAAAATGCTAAGTTTCACTTTGTTTTGTTGCTTAAAGGCTTTTGGACACCTTGGATTCAATTCTCTCTGCTGGGTCACATCCTCAGGGATGGCTCTGTATCTCATAACATAATCCTAAAACCAGGCTATTAAGCACCTGATATTATGGACTAGAAGGATGTGTTCTGTGACATCTTTTATCTACCACTATGTGGGTAAAGAAAAGTACAAGTTTTGTTACTTTTTAATTAGTTGTGGGTCCTGTGTTTTATTGGAGGACAAGAAATTTAGAATTTGGGCCACAGTCTGAAAAATGTCACAATATTTTAAAGTGCATAGGATTACAATTTAGGTTTTTAAGAATTCATGCACAAAATCTGATGTTATGCACTTAACGTGGTCGAATCCTTTGGCTTAATATCTTATCCAGTAAAAAATTAGATGACTGTATTTAACAGTGACTTTAAGTAGCAAATGACATTTCTTGTACAGAAAACACTATAAATGCATCATAAACCAGTATTTCCTATATACTATACATGACTGAAACATTAACCTGAGGAAATGACTCAAAATCAAGTCATATCTTATTGGTTGCTTTTCCTTGCTGTGACAGACCAGATGCTCTACTCAAACTAATTTCTTTGGACTAGCCATATTGTATAAACAGGGAATAATTCAAATTTCATTTAGCTAGATAAGGTCAAGACAGCTCTCTGTCCCAGTTGCTAGGGTACACACTTTGGGTATGAGAAAATGTCTGGGTCACGCTCCAGTGATTTCTGCAATTTTGGTGAAACTCTGAATAGAATAAGATGAAGTAAAATAAGCTGAAACAATGTGAAAGAAAAAATAAAATAATAAAAAAGTAAATGTGAAATTCAAAACATAAGCTTCTTTCCCAACATTCACAATAGTGTCTTGTTCACTTAGGACAATTCAGATTGGATTTGGGGCTGGAAGGGATCTCAGGTTCTGTGTCCTTGTCAAAGCAGAGACAGCCAGTGATTCAAAACAGATTATTCAGGGCTTTATGCTCTTCAGTGTGTCCTTTTCAGTCCAATAATTTAGTCAGTCTTTTGTTAATCTAGTTGCTGTTGAAGCTGTACATCTTTGATAAGAAAAGTACTGTGGAAGAGGGGTGAGAAAAGAGGGAAATAATATAGATATATCTCATGCTCTGGGTAAGTTCACTAATTACAAAACTTTTGGATTTGGAGTTCAAGAAAATGGTGAGAATTGACAACATAATTGCTTTTACTGTATTTCCAAGTTCTAGTAGCATAAGTTGTCCAAAAGAACTGTGGAAACATCTTCCTGGTTTTGATTCCTTCAGCAGATTTTGAGGAACGAACAAGTAGTTCCTGTGCCTTGGCCATGCTTCATACAGCCCAGGATCCACCCTGCTCTATTTTCCTACTTTTTGGGGGGATTCCCTGGGTGAGCATAAGGACAGAGAAGCTAGTGTGAAAATGCCTGCCAGTGGCAGCATATAGTGCCTTCGGATTTATGTTTTCAAGGTGGTTCATTTTAGATTGTAAAATTAGATTCATACAATCGGCCTGTGGCACCGAAGTGTGAGGAGAGAGTTTCATCCATTGAACACCATTTTAGAACCCAAATAGTCTACAGGTAAAAGGAAAAAAGTAATCAAAGGGCTGTTTACAGAACTGAGATTTCCAGTCCATTTTATGGTTGTGTTTTAATGGAAGATTTGTAGTTAAATGTTTATCAAGTTGTTTAACTGCTGGCATTGATATTTAAAATAGATCTTCCAGGCCTGGAGCTCTAAACAAACTGAGCTATATACAGTATTATCTCTTTGCTAAAGTGTCTCAGCATGAAAAGGGAGTAGGTACACTTCTGTGGAGAGAACGAGGCTGTACTCCAGTCTTTGTATAAAGACAGAAAGCTCCTTAATGCGGAATTTACATTTAAAGACATCCTGTTATTCAGCTGACCATTTACAGCCCTTTAATATGAATTTTCCTTGTGAAAATCTTGAAACTCAATTTAATGGGCTGTGGTTCATACAGATTGTGCATCCTTTTTTTTTTTCCAGAAGCTCTTGACATATTCAGCAGAGAAAGAGTGTTTTGGTTTTTAGATCTGAAAGACTTGTACAAAAGTCTCACCCTTTCCGCAGATTACACAAAATGTAACATATAAAAATATATGTTACATTGGTTTATGCATACATCAGAGTTTGTGAAAGATGCAATGTGCATACTAACCCTCATTAAACATATTAAAGCACCTTGATTTGTATTGTATGCCACATATTGTATTTGTATGTTGTCAAATAATAATATGATTTGGGATGGAAGAGATGTGAGGTATTTATAGGAGAAAATCTGTCAGATTTTAACATATAATGGGTGATATACTTAACTGGCAATGCTTATGTTTTACAGCAGCTGACAATCCAAGCTAGCACAACATGTGTGAAGTCCTCAGTGCATAGTAAATCAACAGGAAAATTTCTCATAGTTAGGTGATTTCTGTGATCTGAAGGCTGATATCACTAGAGAAAGAAATCTTGGATTCAAACTCTATGAATTTCTCTCACTTGGTCCCTGGATCAGACTGTATAGTAGCTGTTTTTCAGGTGATCCTTGAGAATTTATATAGGAAATAGTATGAATATTTTTTTCTGTTTGTTGGGAAGTTATTTGATTTGTCCTTGCACTGTTTACATTTACTCACTGCCAGCCTTAAACACAAACTTCTGCTGTTTAGTTAGTTAGTGTAATCACTAACATAAGAGAATAATATCTACACCGTTGTACCCTTTCAATGTTAAACCAAAAAAAAGTAAAAAAAATTTGCTTATTCTATACATAGGAGTCCCAGGCAAAATGGTGCAACTGAATAAAGGATTTCAGATCTGTCACAAACTCATAAGATTGTGTGCAAATCACATACAGTTTTGACATCTTAGTTGTCTGTTACTTGTTTTTCAACATCCTTGCTTGTTATAATTCAAAGGAGTGCTCAACTTTATGAATGAAGATATTTTAATACTACTATGATGACAGTCATTGGCAAAAAAAGTTGTTTGTGTAATACTGTCTTCTCTTCCAAGTTTTTGGTCTCAACTAATTTTTCAGTTCTTCAAGGTCTTTCTGTTTCCCTAAGGATTTAGAAATGTTCAATAGCTGCTTTCTTTCAGAAGAAAGCAACCTGAGCATTTTATGTTTTGCCATGAAGGAAAATCTTAGGGAAAATGTTTTGAGAGATTATATGCTTCATTGTTAAAAGTCAAATGCCTGGTTTAAACTTTTTTTCTTTTTTCAGTAAAATTTTGATTATTTTCAATCTTAATAAATTCTAGAACATAATAGTAATCTCACTTGACCTCTTCTCATAGAACTAGACCCTTCTAACATCTGATTCAAAGAAAGTGCTCCACTCCTAAAATTTCAAAATGGAGCTTTTCATCACAGTGGTTAGTCGTTGCTTTCTATATTCTAGTTTCTTTGTATTTCTCAGAACATACAAGGGTTAGGGCTGAATGTTGTGCAACATTGTGTTTCAGTGGCACTGTATTTTCAAAGAAAGAACTTTCTTGACAATGTTGCTCTGAGTGGCTTTGGATCTTGGATGCAGCACTTGTGTCTGGGCTGGTCCCCTCAGTTTGAACCATCTGGAATTCTGTTTTGGGTGAAAGCCAAGAGAAATTGACATTCTCAGCTCTTTCAGGCTTGCTTGCTATCAGTAGAACAGAGTACTACTGGGAAGGTTGAGTCTAGTGAAGGAACAACCTGTGTGAAACCACTAACATTTTTTTCTCAATAATGTATAGCTGAGTGATAAAGAAATGGTATGTCCCAAACTATAGGAAAATTTTGGGTTGCTGTGAAGTCTATGATAGGTATTATGAAAGCCTAAAAGAAGAGCTGGTTTGTTAGGTTTGAAGAAATGTTTGGTCATGGATGGAAGTTGAATTTCATTTAATTGAAAATAGAGCAAAATTTATTGTCTTACTATTCCAAATATTTTGGCTTTATACATACAAAAATTGTGAGAAAGTCTGCACTGTGCACTGATAACATTTTCTATGTAACACAGTTTGAAAGAGAAATAAGGTTATTTTCAGATGGACCTTTTTGAATTTAGTAGTCTTAAGGGATTTGGAGGTACTGTAAGCAGTGAATTAAATAAATTACAAAGAAAAGGTGGGTACTTTCAGACTGAAGGGGAATATGCTGTGTGGTTTAGAAATATTGAATAAGATTATTAAAATTATTTGAAATTAGTGTAAGAGCAATTTAAAACACAAATTGCATTCTGAGACATATAAAATACTTTATTTTGGCAGCTATCTAGGAACATTTGTTATATGTAGAACAGTAGGTTCATTTCCATTAAAACTCACTGTTTTCTAAAACTCACTTTCCTAAAAGGACATCTTTTGGGGTTGAATATTTCATCCTGTCTAAAAGACATATTTTAATATCAACATTTTTTTTATAGTTGCCAACTTTCCCCCCCAGCTCCCTAAATGCTTAGTGCAGGCTAAAATGGCAACAAGGATTATAATTATTTTCATTGAATACAATCCTAGCAAAAGAAAGAGAAAATTGCATTTACTAATTAATCCTTATTCTTCCTTCTCAGAATTCTGCAATGTTTTATCATTCATCATTCTAGTATTTTATTGTTATTCTGTACCTCTTTTCATAGGTAAACTTCTTACATTGTGGTTACTAAAAATGGTCAGGTACTATAGAAGATTATTTGGCAGCATTAAGATTAATCAATGAGCTCTTACTGTAATGATTGTGATAAGAGTCCACCAAATTATTTTTTTTAAGGTTTCATCACAGTGTAGGCCAACATGGGGCTTTAAATTTGCTTGTGTTGAAGGATCATTTCTTCTCAGCTGTTGTGTATGTATTTGACTTTTCAACTGTAGTAACTTGCTCTTTTGTTACTGTATATATTTTTTACATTTCTCCAGTTAGCAGAGATTTTCTAAATCTTAATATTGACTGGTAAACTGCCTCTCTCTCTGTTCTTTTATTCTATCCTTTAAATTGTTAATGAAAGTAATGATTAGTTTCAGCTATTTGGCCATGCAGACCTCAACATGGCCTCACTCAGACCATTATTTTGACAGGTTCCTTCTCTGTTCTTTGAAATCAATTCTGGCATCCTAGAAGATAGTAATTAATAACACTGGGATAGAGCTGGTTAGTTGTTTACAAATTCTAGGGTAAACTTTATTTGACCTTACTGACTGATATATCCAGAAGGAACACTTATTTTTTTCTTTTCTCCCCTCTTTTCTCCTTTTTCTGTTCTTTCATGTACAGTGCACTCACATCACATTAGACATTACATATATAACATTTTATAAATATCTATTTATTCTGATGTTTATTAATAGATATACAGCAGGAGCCAAAGTATCTTATCTAGACACTTTCTCAACAAAGTATTATGTGAGATATAAATCCATCAAAATTTCCTTCATAATCTTCTTTCCCCATTGTGTTTCTACAATCTTCTCTCCATACAATTTTTGGTCTTTGTCACTACAATCACTTTTGCTTCTTAATCATCCTGATTTTATAAACATTTTTTGCTTACCACTCTCTAATAATTTCTCTGGCTCTAGATTTTGTTCCCATGATTGCAACTACTCCATTTTTATTTTTAGATTCTGTTTATATAACCAAGCGATTTTCTTTAATATTGATTCTTATTCTTGTATTTGAAAAAAAAATCCTCCTAATTTTAAATATAGATTCTTTCAACAAGTTGCAGTGTTTTAAAGACTGATTTTTGCTTAGGTTATTTGTCTTACAAATTGTTTTTACTTTTTTTTTTTACTTTGTTCTTTTTAATTATGAGCTTTAGTCTTTGCTTTCATCCAGATTGCCTTCTATCTTAAAATCCTTATCCATGTTCTGACTATTAGCTAGAATGGTATTTAAAGCAGCTGTCCATAAAACCTGGAAAAACTTTTGCTTATATTCTTCCATTACCTGTGTGAAGGCTCACATACTGTAAATGTCAAGAAGTTTAGCGTGTCAGGTTCTGGGCTCCTCAGCACGAAAGCAACCTGGACATACTGGAGATTGGCCAGCAAAGGGCTAAAGAGATGATGAAGGGACAGGAGCATTTTTTCTATGAAGAAAAACTGAGATAGCTGGGACTGTTCAGCCTGAAGAAGAGTAGGATGAGGGCAGACCTCCACAATGTATATAAACACCTAAAGGGAGGCTACAAAATGGATGGGGCCAGATCCTTTACACTGGTGTACAGTGCATGGACAAGAGGCAAGAAACACAGACTGAAGCACAGTAGGTTTCCTCTGAATATCAGGAAACACTTTTTTCCTGTGGAGGTGTCTTGAAAAGGTTACCCAGGGAGATTGTGAATTCTTTCTCTGTGGATATATTCAAAAGCCATCTGGATAGCGACTTGGCCAGTTGGCTCTAAGTGACCCTGCTTGAACAGGGTGGCTGGACCAGATGACCTCCAGACACTTCTTTCAACCTCAATCATTTCCAGTTTAAAAAGCTCTATTTTAGAAGCAGAATTTCAACACTGGAAGTATTTCTTAAGAGCGCACATAAGTAATGAGGCTAAAACAAAATAATAAACAGTTTTTCATTTACTGAGGATATTTAGTATTGCACAGTAAATAGTCCCACATTTCTTAAGAAAAAAATTAGAATGTGCTAATGAAACTGAGGACTTCATATAATGAGTGTATATTAGGAGGTTAACCAAAGGTTTCACAGATAGAAAATTCTGCCATTTCCTTTTTCTCAGTAATTGGCATGACTACATTAGACATTTTTTTTAACATATTTAATATGTAGCAGAATTTATATTGAAAGAAAAGGTTAACAAGGGGACATCAAAACCTTTTGATGACAGGAGAGAAGGAAATAAAAGGCCAACAAAGGATAAGGCATAGAAAAGTCAGAAAGTAAAGCCTTCAGGAGTAATCTCTTTGCATGAATAACCATTAATGCATGTAGTAAATTTCCAAGGTCAACAACAGAAGTTAGCGCAAATAGTTTCATAAAGGAGGTAGGCAAGAAGTTACAAGGAGACAATGCTGTCATTTATTCTAGGAATGGTAGAGGACAGTTCAGGATATTCTCAAGTTTAATAGTCCTGTTCAAACCACATTCTTCTTTTTAACCTGCTGCTCTATAAATGGGTCCTTTCCAACAGTAATAAAAATCAATATGAAGCCCATTAAAAATGCAGAATATAGAAGATTAAGGAATTCATAGCTATATAGTATTGTCTGTAACAGAGGCACAGCAATTTTGTATGAGGCCAGGTTATGCTTCACATCTCGGATAAACAGATGGGGACAAATTCTGTCTCTCTCTTTCCTCTCCTTTCTGTGAGGCAGAAGATTTTAGTGTGAGTGCACTGCCAGTGCAAAGGTGCAGGCCTCTGAAGGTAGGTGACTCTCTTCCTTCTGGAATCAAGGCTTAGTCATAATTTTTTTTTCTTTGGTATACTGTTATAGATTACTGTTATTGTAGTGCTAGGTTTGAATTAAGCTGTAGTTGCAGTTGGAGTATCCTTGTAAAACTCACAGTCAGAGACCATCTCTTTCCCCAGAAGCTTATAGTCTAAATAGAACAGCAAAATGATGAAGTGACTTGCTCATAGTTACATGTCAGATGAGGCACAAACTGAGAACAGGATTTTCTGCACTGGAGAAGTCAAGATTTCTGTTGAAAATTTGTCACTTTTGGCCAGAAAATAAACTCTTAGATTGTACTGATCAAGAATTCATAGTCAGAAATTTAATCATTTTTAAACACAGTTTTCTTCCAAGCACAAGTGATATTGGTCAAAAGTCTTTGCTAGACTGAGCTTTAAAATTTCTCAGGCATGGAGAAAAAGGTTGTAGGAGAAATAATCTAAATCAGAAAGGACTCATTTGCAGTGGAGTGGGACATGAGCCACATTCAGAGTGAGTATATTCTTCCCTGGATGTGTAGGTGTAACTCCCTTGTGTATATTAAAAATGATCACTTACAAAATGATTTTAGATATATTAATGGACTTACTTCCAATCTATTTCTGCTTGTCAGATGTGTCACCTCACATCCTTAGAGTACAAGAATGGCAACACTCTCTTTGCTTTTGACAAGTGAACTAAAACGGAAATCAAAGTATTTCTATACAGACTTTTCAAAGGAATTTTCCATTTTCACTGAAACAGGAATAGGAACTTTCTGATATTCAGAAATATCTGCTGAGCAGAAGGCTATTCATAATCATGGATGAACATGCAGTTTCTGATAAGGTCAAAATCACTAAGTTATGCTTTAATTGGTGATGGAGATTTTTTGTTGCTGTTGTTCTTCTTTGTTTGTTTGTGTTTCAGTATAATAGAAACTTTTTGTTTCATTCAATTGTATACAATCATATGCAAAGCAAAAATCCTTCCCTGTTCTCACCTATCCTTATTTGTCTGGTTAAAACACTGCAATTATTTGTCCTGAAAGCCCATTTTATTCCTTTTTCCACTTTCTAGTGAAACTGGTAGAAAACTGAGGTCTCAGTTTGGAGCTATACCTAGTACTGCAACACGAGTTGCATTAATGAGTGAAAGATTTGTTCTTGCCTGACTCAAAGTAGTAAGAAAATATGCAAGGGGAGTGTCTGTTAGCCAAGTAGATTTTCCTCATTTGGTGACCATAATGTTGTTGCCTAGTACCTCACTGGGCTACAGTTTTTTTTAAATTTTATGCTGTTATTGTACTTGTGTCACTATTTTGTTTAGTGTGTTGTCTAGTTGCTGATGTTAACTCTATGTATATATAAATTAAATGAGATATTCTTTGGAAAATGCAGAACTCTCATGTCTATTGTCATTGAGTAGTACATACTTTTGCACTTTGTCAGCAAAAGTTTTATAATCTCTTAACAAAGTTGTGTATGCAAGAGCACTTCAGAATGTGTTGAAAATGTATATGTATGCTTCATGAATCTGCTTCAAATCAGACTTTCTTATTATTAGATATATTTATGATATTGTTGAATATTAATTCAATTTTGCACCACCATGAAGGTACACAATCAATTGTGTTAAATGATTTACAACCACATAGTAAGAGATTGACTTTCTCAAAACTCCTAGATTTGAGCAAACACAAGCATTCAGGAATATGTAATCTTCCTTAAAAAACCTGTGCAAAGGAATTTTTGCTTGTTTACTGTTTGAAATCATAGCTAGTGACCTAAGCTTTAGTAGACTGATACCAGACCTGAGATCATATAACTATACTGTAATAGAGTTAATATTTGAATTTTGAACTCCTATACTGTAGAGGACTGTTATGAGAACACGATTTTCCTAGTTCAAAAGAGAGAGAGGGTTATGGTAGTAAAGAGGGAAACAGAATCCCTTCCTCTTCTTTATTTGTCCAAAAGGCAACATGGTAATAAATGACATCAGAGCAAAGAATGCAATGTTACTGCAATTATTATTTTGTGAACTTTTAAAAGGAATATATAATACTGATTTTGAAAGTAGGACACCATTATTGTAGTGGTCACAGAGTGCACTTGAAGAGATTAAAAGTTGCAACTGAGAAGTCCAAGGAGCTTCCAACTGCAACAGTCCAGAAATAGAAAAAGTGTCAACAAATGGAGTTGTTACAATCAAGATTGAAATCCCCCTTTCTGAGAAAAAAAAGATCCACAGCAACAGAACTATGGATAAATTCTGCAAAGTTTCAGCCTGCACAGAAGGCCCAATTCCCATCACATATTAATAAGCACACACACATTTACTCCATAATTTCAAGAATTTCAATTGGGCTCTCTTAATGTGATCCAGAATTTCAACTTAAGATTTGGTCTATCCAGAGAAAATTCAGATTGCGAAAATATATTAACAAAAGAACATTGTTGAAATTTGTACATTAAAGAATTTGTTAACATTCTACGAATTATAGGAATCACACATTCAGTTAGATTCAGTTACTGTATACACAGTATATATACTTGTGGAACGGGAGGTGAAAGCTGCAGTCATCATGACTTTGATTGGATAAACAGAATCGGAGAACCACAGAATGGGTCAGGTTGGAAGGGACCACAGTGGATCATGGGGTCCAACCTCTGTGCTCAAGCAGGGTCATCCCAGAACACATGGCACAGGATTGTGTCCAGATCATCCTTGCATATCCCCATTGAGAGAGATTCACTCAGTTAGAAGCTCAATATTTTACTTTTTTTTAGGACATTTGTGCAGTGTTTCTAGGAATAAGTTTTTTGCTGTTGGGAAGAACACATGCAATATCAAGATAGTCTCCCTTTAAAACATAATATCTTTTAAAAATGAGTAACCAGGATTTTTGACAATTGCTTGCTTTACATATTAGAGTACATGCTACTGTAAGCACATATTTGTCAATCTAGAAATGGAGTAGTTATTCTACTACTGGACTATATGGAAAATAACCATCAGAGTCACATTTTAGATTTAAATGCCCCATATCCTCAGAGACTGTGTGTATTGAAGAAGTGATTTCTAACAGAAACTAACTGAAAAGATTAATGACTACTGCGTGTTATCCAAAGCAGACCTGTTTGGTGGAGGAACCAAAGCAAATAAATGATTTGCTGATATTTTTAAATCCTGGTCAAGCTGCTCCACCTTTTAAATATTGTCATTAACTCAGAGTATGTGCAGGCAACCTGAACTGCCAAATTGACATATATCACAGTGGAGTATACTAGATAATTTTTGTGAAAAAAATTTTTTCTTCCATTACTGTTAACATTCACTCAAAAACTTTATTTATTTGACTTTTCTCACAGTCTGATTTCTTGGAAATGAACTTATGGATTTGAAATCAATTATCTATTTCTTTTTCAAATATAATTGTTATAGCTCAGTGAAGAAAAAACTACTAGCACATAAGGGTGTTTCCATGCATTGGTTATTTAAATAATGCACTACTTTAATTTTTAATGGGTTAAGGTACTAAGTAAATAAATAAAGTTAAAAGGAATTAGTATCCGCAAACAAAGGGTTTTTTTCTTTTCATTCCTTCTTTGATTATGTGATTTAGAAATTACTCTGATGATCAGCTGATTATCACCATTCGTATTTCATGACAATGCATGTGTCTAAATAAACATGATTGTTACTTTATGTGTTTCTTAATTATCCCTTGTCATAAGTAACAAAGCAATAGCTGTGCTCATATAGTGTCTGTAGTTAAGCATTATCTGTTTGACTAGCAGACAGGAGTCAAGACAAATAAGATTAATCTGGATACAGAAGGTGCCAAATACCTTTGGATAGGATCTTCTGGCACCTTCTCAAGTGCAGAAACAAGAATCAGAAAATAAAAGTCAATGAATAAGTCTTAGGAAAAGACCATTCATTAAGTTTCTAGATGGCTTTCTGGAAAGCTGGAGATCATTTAACACCTAATTTCCTCCCCTTTCCCCCTCTCCCCCTCTCCCCTTATTAAACATAGTCTTCAAATTCGAATGTAGCCAGTTTTAGAACATAACAATTTCCTGAGCTATGGGTTTTTGTTTGATAGAAATGTAGAGCTAGAAAATGCAGCCACAGTTATAGAAGAAATGGCCCTGGATTGGCTCTAGCTTAGATTCACTGCCTGCACGTAGTTATATACTGCCTCCAAGCTGCAGTAGCTTTTTCACTGGTGCCTATATGTGATATACAGGAGAATCAAATAGCATGCAGGATACAAATGTCCAGAGGTCCACTGACCTCTTCCAATTTATATTCTTTTTTCCTCCTCTATAACGGCAAATTGTGGTCTGTAAGTCACTTTTCAAAGATAAGCATGTGTGAATATGACAGTATAATTTTGCCCTTAATAAACAGAATTTATAGTGTAAGCTGTTTCAGAGGCTGTGATAAACGAGATAATTGGACATTATTCTAAATTGTAACACAGATGGCCAAAATTATACCATTAAAGACACTTAAGAGGACGTGTTTGACTTAAAAATATACTTTTATAATAATGAAATCCAAAGCTTATATTTTTCTTAAATGACAAAGGTATTTTGAGAAATCCATCAGCTATAATTCTAAATGTGTCTCTGTAAGCCAGTTTATATTGACAAGAATATTGAAATAGAATTCAAAACTTAACTCGACTTGTAATGATATTGAGAATTCTCACATAAAACATAACATTATTCTTTGTTTATCAACAATTTTATATGAACTTTATAAAAATCAATGTTCAGTCATGTAATATTCAATATATTTTTGTCAATATGCAAGGGAAAGTAATAAAATAAACATAAAATATTAATACAAACCTTTGCAGAGGCCTGTGAAATATGTTCAATAAAATGTACATTTATAAATAGCAGTGCAATTATAATACAAAGTACTCTGTATTAAGATTAAGAAATACTCCCAGTTTTACTATACTTCTACTTTCCTGGTATTTTAAAAGCCTGATGATCTAAGAGCACACACATTTACTTATCTTTCAAAGACATAATCACACTGTCATCCATTTCAGTACCACAAAAGATGGATAGCATAACATGGACTTAAAATGGGTTCATTAATTATCAAAAAGATAAGTGTTTCATCAGGTATATACAGCAGATAATATTTATCTTTTCTCATAGAGAAAAAAGATTAAAGTAATTCTTACACACATACTGGAAAAGAAAAAGGCTGTACCACTGAAAGTTTCATAAAGTGACACTAGATAATACACTCTGCCACTAAAGACAACCTTGCACAAACACAACCACAGATGCCTTCCATCACATTCAACTTTGGCAGTTAAATACCAGAATGAAACCATATATTCCAACTTTAACTATTTCATAAACTTCCTTTTGTTTCTTAGCAATTATGCACACAAGGACTGCTTTTCAAAAGTTAGTGTTTCTGCTGTAGTATTTGATAACTACTTGATAGATATAGAGTAAATAATTTCACTAACTGTATAACACAGTGAAACATGAAAACAAATACCAGAACTGAGACAGTCTCTGAAAGGAAATATCAAGTCCATCTAGGTATAATTAGTGAAACTGTTATGTGAAGTACAAAAAAATATTGCTATAACTCTGTCAGAAAAAGAAGCTCTGAAAAAAATGAAACAAAAGTTGTGTTATTCTGACATATTTAGCAAGGATCTGGCCTGAAACAAGATCAATAAGGAACAAAAGCCCCCATCCTAAGAAATAACCAGCTAAATATGTACTGTCATGAACTGGAGAATGCATATTAAATTTTTAATCATAAGGTTTTTTGTTTGTTTGTTTTTAACCAGTGTTTTATCTTAAACCTTTCCTCTGAAAAATGTAGCTAAAGTTGATACTCTGCAATTACAATTACCAGTAAATGAGAGACATCAATAATAAGAGAAATCACTTCTCAGCTATGATTCCCCAAAAACTGTGTGTTATGTTAGTAAAGATATTATTTGACTAGTCATATTAACCTTTACTTTTACTGGAAATAGGTTTGGATTAAATAGATCTTTGTCTAGATANAGAAATTTGCAGCAAAATTAGATAATCTCAAAAAGACCCCAAGGAAAAGACTCAAATTAATCTCTCTCTCCTTCCACCTACAACAACAAATCTGGAGTGAGAAAGAAAAGGCAATGCTTAAAAATATTTCTGTGTATGAGTTTCAGGTTCAGGCTCAATCAAAAAGCAGTGAAATCAGTGGAGGGTCACATTAGCCTTATTGAACACTGGATCATATTCCTGGTGTGAATCAGTAAATCAGTTTAGTTATGAGATTGAATATAATTTACTACACATTACAAACCAAAATTGATGTCTAATTTTCCTTAAGGCAAAATTGAAACTGAAAAAGACAGTTGATTTATGTATTACATACAAATACGTGTCTTTTTGAATATTTGCTAGATCTGTCCCCACATACTTACAGTTCTAACAGTTACAGAAATAAATTTAGTCAAGAAAACACATTGAAAAGTGTGTTAATTCTGAAAAAAAAATAAATTAAAACACACATGTTTTTTAGCTTGGCAAAAATTCAGTCATTATGAGCAATGTGCCCCCCTATAAATTTAGCAAAAAAATTCTTCACGAGATCAGAACGCAGGAAAATATGTTGCTAGCATGGTATCTAAGGACATTAACTCACATGAAAATATAAGACATTAGAATACTGAAAGGAAAACTGTAAAGAAGTTGCATCAGTTTTCTGTGTTGCTCTATTTAGCAACACTTTTTAATAGAATTACAGTGCTTTTTATCACCATTCTTTACTCATCCAAATGCCTTATGGGCACTGATAAAGAGGTCTTTTGAATCTTAATGGCAAAAATGCCAGGAATGGTATTGAAACTGGCAGAGGTCAGTGATTTTTACCACCAGTAACTTTTTGAAAATTATGCCCTGACAATTTGCATTTCCACAACTTCAAAAAGTGTTTTAGAGGCACATGATATTGTTCTAAACATGTTAAAGAAAAGAAACACAATTTAGCTCAGGCCTATACTTCCCAAAGCTGGAGAAATGTGTTCATATCCAGTTAAAACAGCAAGGTCATTTCTACCAAACCCTTAAAAAGATATATCATAATAAATAAAAACATTGAATGAGAACACATTTATATAAGTCTAAATGATAATGTCATTCATATTAAAGGATTAAGTATTTGGACATATGAAGAACTAAAAATACATCACTGTTTAACTTCTGAGAAACTGAAAGAAATTCTCAGTGCTTAAAGTCTATATACATTCCTTAAAATATGTGAAGTGCACAGAGTGTAAAATGTGCAAAATGTGAAAGCCTTATATTGACTAAACTTTGGCCATAAAATATTACAGAAATTTGAACTAGTTAAGAATGTACTGGGCTGTCCATAATATGGGGAATGTTTTAACTGATTGTTTTCATGATAATTTGATATTTGTGATTTTCATTTAATGTATTATATTAACAATTTTTTTCTTTTTTTTTTTGCCATTGAATTAAGGTTGCAGTCAAGTCAGTTTCAAAAACTGAAATGAAGCTTTCAGAATGAAACATTATTATGTTTAAAATTACACACCTTTTTCTACCACATGCATACACACTGTATTCAAACAATATAACATTTAAATACCGTGAATATTAATGAATCTGACAGTGCTATTTCAGGAAAATGCCAAAGACATTCATCCACACCAAATGTATCTCTGCAGTCTAAACAGAAAAAAACACATAAAAATCAGAAATGGATTCAGCAAGCATACACTATGGAAAAGTTAACTCAGGGATCATGGAATGAATGACAGCCTATTTTCTGCATTTAACTCAAGATTAGAATTGGCACCTACCCTTATGCTAATGACCACCTAATTAGAGACACCTCCTATTCAATAAACTGCTCTCTTATCATCAGTTAGATTACCTGACAAGCCCTTTCACTCCAGTTCTGGCCCACCAAGAATCTTCATTCTTTTTCTTGTCTTCTTTCCTGCAAGAGAACTGATCCCGCTTAATCCCTGGAATAATGTAACTCCTCTTGTGGAAGAGCTGGTTTCCCTCTTCCCCTTTTTACATCAGGCTAATGGAGCCAGTAGGTATTCTATTGATCTTTCTCTATGTGGCTTCCTCAAGGATTTGACAACTTCCTTACAGGTTAAACATCCAGGCTTTCTGAAGTGGCTATAAAGCTTTGGTTTTGATTTTTCAAACTTTTTTTCTCAAACCCTTGCTCATCCATAATCTTTAAAAGCTCAGTTGATGCCATGCAGAGTACAGGCTTATTTCTTTGCTGAACTAATCTAGACACTGTCTAGTGTTGAGTACAGTTGTCTGATTCAAATCTTCTGTTACAAAGCAGATGACATCTAGCTAGATGTCATGAGAAGAGACTAACAATGACAATTCACTTATCCCTTAGAAAGAATCAATTCTCCCACAATGCATCTGTCAGAGAACTCTCACTCAGTAAAAGCAATTTTTCTAGCTGTCTGACACTGTAATTGCTCTTAAATTTTCAATGAACGTTTTACAAGAACTCCCCTGAACCATGATGAAAAACTTAACTTTTTCTAAAAATGAGAGGCTGACAGGATGAAAGAGGTCTTTCTCTTTAAAGCTTTGCTTGCTTGAGTAGGAATTCTTTCATATCATCAATAAGCTGTTGAATAGAGGATAGATTACTTTCCATTTATTTCATCAATCAGATTAAAGGCTCTCCTTCACAATGCCCTTTAAACAAGAGCTGTTTATGATGTCCTCCCAGGTTCTACTTTAATGTAGTATTAAATCACCCTGAGCAGAGAGGCAGGGAAAGCATATAAATATGATGAATATCTGACAACATTTAAGCATTGCATACATTCAGGTCATTTCCCTATTTCTTGTCACTCTGCAAAAAATGTGAAATCCCTCCATCATCCCAAGCAGGTTTTCATGATCATGTGTCATTTTGATCTGCCTGTCATCAAAAAGGAAAAAAATAAAAAAGTTAATTTATAAAAATATATATAGATAGATACTTAACAGTTCTATATCTGAGATCTTCTGACAGAGAGGTATGCATGACATCAGCACACAGACCTGCTTGTCCACACACATGTTTAATTAAGATTTAGTCTGAAAGTTGGATTCACTTGTAGGTACAGCTCTGTTCTATTTTTAGCAGACATAAATACTAGACAGGAAAAAAAGTGAGCTACTTCTTTCATTTTGTACACAGTGAAACAGTTTTATTAGTATAAGAAATATATGCAAGCTACAGGCAATTGTTCAAGAATAATCAATGTTACTTTTGGTGCTATTATTGACTACATCATTAAAAGCACTGGTCCTTATTATCTGGATAATTCTTCAATTAAATAACACTAAGCATATTAAAAGATATAATTTTCCCTGGTTCAGTATGAAATTTTGATACACAGTAATGAATTCTGAAATCTTTACATGTCATGATACATTTTGATTAAGTATTTAGACAGTCTACATTCCAGGCTTTTTGTGTTAGAAATGAGGAAATCTGGTACAACCAGTAAACATAAACTTTTATTTAAATTCCATACAATCAACACATAAGACCATAGCAAGACCATATCGACAATAAATTTACATGTTCATGACAATTCTAGATAGTATTTTGCATAGCTTTTTTCATTTGAATATTAATTTCATAGCAATTCTAAAAGCACATACACAAACAATTCATAATATGCATAAAATATCTCTCCGATATGCAATAACTAAAAATATTGATTTATTATATTGAGACGAGTTTTGTAATATAAACTTCTGAAATATTTCCTTGTAAAATGTCCAGTGTGAAAGATGAAAGTAAGTATTAGTGTATGTGTTAATATAGTAAATGTATGATCGTGTATTAGGAGACTTTCTGATGACGTACTTTTTTTAAATTACGGGAGTGTATATGTTCACCTGAAAGTGTCCCTACAAAAAAGGGTTTGTTGTTTTCTGTTGGCAGAAACTATAAATTTCTTAATAAAAAAGGATTATTCTCATTCCCTTTATGGGATGCAACCCATAAAATAAGAGTGTATAAAATTGTTCCCCTCTCCAAAACAACACTTTTATAATAATTTTAACAAAACCTGCCTTAATATTTGGACTTCTTCCACAAATACAAGGTTTCCCTGTCTCATAGGCAGTAGGGCTTTCCTTTCAACCTTAGTTCATGTGCTCAGGTATGTTACACACACAAATTCCTCCTGAATTTGTCAGTTTAAATATTTCCATATTTCTCCTTTCTCCCTTGATAACTCCCCATCAATGTTTGTTATGTTACTGTTTTATCTTCATTGAAGTCAATAGGAAATCTACTTTTCCATAAGGACTCTTAAATTGCTAGAGGAAATCTGTGAATTGATTCACTATTGCTTTGAAGAGCTACTTCTGCACAGCTAATATAAAAATTCATGTTTATATTAATGTCAAACCGTTAGTTTGAACAGTTAGTTGTAGGTTTGTTTTGTTTGTTTGGTTGATTGGTTGGTTGTTGTGCATAAAAAAAGTAAAATTCTATGGTCTTTCTTTTTAAGCAGTTTAGCGTTCTGAATCATCCTTGTTAGCCATAATATGTTGACATTGTATCAGAGTAGTATCGGCTGAGCACAGATTTCAAGAAAAAAAAAATTAAAAGTTTTATCACTTTTGAACTATCAAGAACATTATGAATAAAAATTGCTAATTTAGACAAAGGATTAGCTAAAATATGTCTTAGAATAAAGAAAATATTTCCAGGGCTTTAAAAAGTAGCTTTCATTCCAGCCAAACTGAAAACGTAGAATGGCGGAGGCCATTTGGCATTTTAATTTGTCTATTGGCTACCTTTTTATCTTAAGGAAAGAGAAATGAAAAAGTAGAAACTTAACCACAATTTTATACAAGTGTGTGGTACAATATAACATTGTAGATGAATCTCTTTTTTCTAGTTTTAAATAAAAAGGAGGAATTATTTGTTTCCTAAGAAGGAATGTTTCTTGCATTTTGCAGAACAAGAGAATAAAGTAAGAAAATATTGGCTCCCCCTTATCTTGTAATTTAGACAGCTACCAAGAAAAAAATATCTCAAATACCTTACAAGAAAATACACTAGTTGCATTCCAATAAATGTTTGTTTTAATCTCTTAACAAGTTTATTAGCTTTAGATATGCTTAAAAACATTATAAATTTTCTTGTATTAAAGCTTAGAAGCAAATTAATGTCCTTTATCCTAGAGCTATAATATTTTTTATTTATTATCTTTCAGATAGACCGTCATTTTCTGGATGTCAATAGTACTTCCAACATGTACCACAGAAGGTGAAAATCCTGGGCAAAAATCACCTTTTCTGTGTGGAAGCTTATTGTCCTTCACAAAAGAAAAGCAAACACAATAATTCTATCAGTGCCAGTCAACTTTCCAGAGAGTTGTCTACAAGAAATACTGTGAGGTGTATTTATTTTCACTGGGACACTCCCTTCTAATAAACCTGTTTCTGCTCCTGAAATCAGAAAGGTCACATCAATGGGAACAAAGTTCAAAGAAGGGTCTATGGAGGCACCCATCCTTAAGAACACAAAATTAATCCCCTCCATTATCTTCAGTAGGAAAATTCACACACTTCAGGTTAGACACATATTGAACTAGGGCCTGAAAATTATATATTTGATATAAAGGAGATATCTAAGTAATCTCACAGTATGAACATGCAAGTAGGAGGAGATGATGACTGTTATTACTGATACTCTTTCAAAATATTTCGGATCCAGATATTTTACAGATAAGTATGATCAAATGAAACAATTTGTAATTGAGAAAATGTTGTTATGCTGTATTCAGTGCAATTTTCTTTCTAATAGAAATACTTGCAATAAAACTGAACCACCAAAAAAAGTCAATTTAAAAATGTAGCAAGAAATAACTGCTTGCTTAAAGGATGTGAAAGAGTGACAGGGAGTATGTGATCAAACTGCTGAAGCTATCTATACACTGATTTTAAGGGATATGGTTGCTGGGTGACTTTCCACCCCCTCAAAATTTCAAAGAACAAAAATTAACACAAATGGTGAACAGTGAAGATGTTTCATGGAGATTTAATTCATGTGGAAATGGTGAGCTATTAATCCAAGCAAGATTTTCTTAGGCTGAAGTACCAAAAACATCTGACCCTTTAAAAATTTGTTTGAACTCCAAACTTCTTGGGATTCCCTAATCATTTGAGTTTTATAACTTTGTTATTAACACTTTGCTGAAGCAAAAATGTTGTTGAAGCTTATCTTGCTGAGAAGGGAAACTAAACTAAGTGATTATGCTACCCTAGTTTTTAAAATACAAGGCTATAGTTCACCAGAGTTAATTGATTTTACATCTGGCACATCAACTGATTTTTATGAAAGTTCAATAGTCTCTTTGTTTTTACCTTAATACTATAGCATACAGAGAAAATTATTTCTTTAGATCATTAAATCAATCAAAATAAAATGGAAGCAGAAAGTTATTTGAACTATCAGAACTCTGTAATAGCAAACTTTAGTTTGGTATCTATAAAGCATTAGCAAACCAGTGATTTAGGGACATTAGCACTTAAAGCCTACTTAGGAAGCAGAGGCTAGTGAAAAAGTCAGAAAGATAAAATATTTGTTAATAAAGAAGAGATACATTGTATTTTTCAATCATATCTGAATAGACACTGTAATATTTGAGGAAACAGAACTGCTTAGGCCATGTTTTAATTCAGGATTATATTTGTTTTCCTAGTAATTCTACAATAATGAACTGAGATAAAAAAAAAATCAAATACATTCACATCATACATTTTACATCTCATTAGTTGAACTTATAAACAAATTTTCTCTGCTATTCCCACCATTATATTTAGTCTTGTTGCCAGGCAATAAAAATCTTGTTATGGAGAAAATATTGGTTCATATTTGAAAATAAAAAAAGAGTACAATATTGTGCATGTAAGAGCTATTCTTAGCTCTTCAGTGATATATGATGTCTTGGAAGATTTATTTTCCTATATTGATATCCTTAAATGCAAAAAATTGAAAAAAAACCTGATTATACAATTCGTATTTTAAACCCATATGATTTCCAATTTGGATATGTCCAGATTTTAGCTGGGATAGAGTTAATTTTCATCTTAGTAACTAGTACAGTGTTCTGTTTTGCATTTAGTATGAGAATCATGTCAGAGGCACACTGATGTGTTGTTTATTGCTCAGCCGTGGTCACCCAAAATCAAGGACTCTTCAGTCCCTCATGCCCTGCCAGTGAGCAGGTGCACAGAAGTCTTGGGGAAACCACATCCAGGAAAGGGATTTTCCATACTATAAACCAACATGCCCAGTATATAAACTGGGGGAAGTTGGCTATGAGGGCTCAATTGCTGCTGGGGGGTTGGGCGAGTGGGGGACCAGTGAGTCAGGCTTGGTGCTGTGACCACTTCTGTGGGGAGCCTGTTTTAGTGCCCAACCACCCTCTGAGTGAAGAACCTCTTTCTAATATCCAAGCTAAACCTCCACTGACTCCACAACTTCCAGCCATTCCCTCGGGTC